>APFE030646241.1:293783-305961 GCA_000404065.3 Pinus taeda
GAAGCACTCCTGAAGGGAAGGATGAGGCTTCGTGCCTTTAGAGTGTGCTCATGCACTCAAGAAACCATTAAGTGCACTTCCTTCTAGTATAAGGAGTGCTCTCAAGGAGGGCACATTCCTTTAGGTTGAAGGAGTGCTCTCAAGGAGGGCACATCCCTTTGGGTTGAAAGAGTGCACTTAAAGGAAACCAATGAGGGTGCACGACGCAAGTATGAATGCTGAAGGATGAAAGATTGTGCCTTCAAAATGCACTCAAGAGTAAAAAGATGGCACATGGTGCAAGTATGAAGGCTGAAGGATGAAGCTTCATGCCTTTGAAGTGTGCTCATGTGCTCATAGTGGTCGCATTACTTCAAGCCAAAGGAGTTCTCCTAAGGAGGGTGCATTCCTTTGGGTTGAAGGAGTGATCCCAAGCAGGACGCATTCCTTCAGGTTGAAGGAGTGCTTAATCAGGCTTACCAAGGAGGATGAAGGGGAAGGATTCAGGCTTACAAAGTGCACTATGCACTCAAGGGAGAGAAACAGGGCACCTGGAGAACTCCTGAAGGCTAAAGGATGAGGCTTCATGCCTTCGGAGTGCATTCATGCACTTAAGATATGATGATGATAGTAGGCTCCAAAATTTGAATGTAGTGAAATTTGTGGAAGGTGTTGTAGCAGCAACAACACTTGGCGACACACTGGGAAAACTTTAACTTCTTTTTCTGGGAATAAATTTTGGTTAAGGTTAAGACCTTTAGGAAGTATTCACTACCTTGATTTCCCCTTTTTGACCAAATTTTATACATAGCATCTAATTTTCTCTACTTGGTTAAACACACATAAAAGATAGACCATATCACAGTTGTTTCAATACAGGAAAGGGTATTGTGAGCGATGAGTTTATGATATTAAGAGTATGAGTTTTCATCTTTGGTGTTGCTCCGCTGTGAGTAGGCCTGTACAGTACCCCGACAGATTCACTTCAAGAGCACAAATGTTGCTTCACTTCCAGCGAGCCTGGATAGTACCCCAACAAAGTTGCTTGCTTCACCTCCCTGCGTATGAAGCCTTTCTCTTATTTCACACTTTATTTATTTATTTAATAACATTGTGCATTTACAATTATTATTTTCAATGGGTGGAAGAGGGATCCCTATTTATTGAGAGAATAGGACGTTTCTCCTTCAGAGAAGTATTTTAAGACCTCCAATATTGGTTTGCTCACTTTAGATTTTCCCCTTATCCCTTCTCTACTAGAATTGACAAGCATTAACACACAAGTATATTTACACCAAGTCGAGTTGTTTAGATACTAGCATAGGCTCGGATCTAATAGTTTCCCTCAAGGTTCACCTATTGGATGATTCTTATTTTGCATCTAGATTTAGCTCAACCTATGGAATTTTCCCAAACAAAGAAGGAGAATAACATAAAGCCATGACAAAGTCCCTTTTGAGCTGTGCACTTTTTCACACAAGGTCTTTTTAAGCAAAAGAAAAAGAAAAGACATATAAAACCAAAAGCAGAAACAAGAGACAAAGCAAATGGAGACTGAAATAAAAAAAAACATCATACAAAAACAAAACAAATGCATAGGCTAGAAGGAGAGCAGGACAAAAGGCGGATGCAATGTAAGAGGAACTAAATGAAACTAAGCCTACTCCTAACCTAACTATCTAAAATGCCAAGGCTAAGTGTAATGATATTTATAATGTAGCCATTATCGTTCCCGACTTGCAACCGCAAGGATACGAGAAATTAAAAGCAATATAAAAATATGTGCAATGGAAAAGATAAGAAATCTGAAAACTTGCATAATACGCTGAAGGTCTAGCTTATTACCAAAAGGATGTGACATACCGATTGGTTTGATCCCATTTCAAAATTTACCTTGTTGTTTGAAATGTCAGTTATACAAACATTTTAGGCTTCTTGTGAATACACATTTTTCTATTTTCTCATTTCTTGCAAACATAAAAAATGACCGAAACTTGTTATTTGCATAAGAGATTGGCATGTAAGATTTTTCTAACCATTCGACGATTGGATCTTAATATTCAATACAACCAATTTGAAAACACGGGGACTTATGGGAAAATGAATTTTCAATAAATGTATTTGCATCACAACGAGAATATTTAGTATTATGATCAAATTGGTCGTTTAACATAGAAGGCTCTTGATTCTCTATTCTTTCCCTTTGTATCCAATTACATGCAAATTCAACAATAAGAAAACGTAGGGCATTCGAGACAATTGCTGAGATTATGAATCTAGGAAACCAATCAAGATATTGGGTTTACAAAAGATTAGAAACATATGTCAAATCAAACTCAGTACTAGCATAAGGGTTTTGTTTGGATGATTGATTGATGAAATTACAATTGTTCCAGAAGAGAAAATGTACCATGGATATTATTAGCTTTGCGATATGCATAAAAGAGATAATAATATGATTGAAGAGTTTAACAATGAAAAATCCTTCAAGTCAAAACGTCCTTTATCTCGATCATCAAAATGACAAGTTATCATGTTGTAAATATCTGGAAAGCATGGGCTTTCCAACCCGCGGTCTAACCCAAAGGATTCACATGAAAATGAACTAACCAAATAAGAACCTTTCATTTGATAAGAAATTACATCTTGGATATGATGAAGATCAACTTGAAAATATGAAGATTCCTTTCAGAATGAACTCATAACCAATGGATGAATATTAAGGAAAGAATTATGCGTGAAAATATGGATCCAAATTAGTTCGTAGATCTCAACATGATTGCAAGCACCTGACATAACCATCAACATGAGTTGAAGTGCCTCGAATTCCTAACAGGTCTCAGAACTTTATGATGGTGGACCATCAAATTTGGGTGGCTTAGAAACATCAATAGGTAGACATGCACCACTACCAACATTTGTATCATTGAAAACATTGTCAATGCCACTGGTTTGATTAGCTTTAGGATTAAACACATTAGATTCTTAATGGATAGAAAATTGAAATACATCAATCCCTTGATCATTCAGGGTTGGAACATCCTCCTCCTGACTTACGCAAGATTTAAAATTGAATAGATCATGAATAATAAATTCAAACTTTTCATCCTCTGATTGTAGTATTACACGATATTTTACCTTATTGCATCCATGATCAGTTGGATAAAGATCGAAAGGATTTAGGGGGTCTACTGGTGTGATAGACTTATTAAACATATCTGGGTACAATGAATAGTGTTTGAAAGATGAAGAAATATTGAAAGACTCGGGATGAGGAATAAAAATTGTACTTAAATCAGATTGAAATTGAAATAACAATGAGTCAGATTCATTGTCATCAATATAATGGTCAAAGATAGGCATACCAATATGACACTCATATTGACCAGGACCTTCCAAAGATTCAAGAACCTTACAACTAACCACTTTAGGTTTATCATCCAAAGATGTAAGCATTAAAGAAAATTTAGGATAATTCTGAATTAAAAGAGCATCCTAATTCACAAATGGAGATTGTAGATAGTGAGATATAGATTTTGAATCAATACCTCACAAATCCAATCCCTCAAAAGAAGAGAAGATATCATTTGATGTACTTGGATATTCACCACCATATGTGTTAATGGAAACAAGGATGTCATGGTGATGGTTATCCAAAGTCTCAACTTGGATGTGAGGTTCAGAGTCACTTGACAAGTTATTAACAAATCGAAGATCCGCCGAAAATGCAAGATTATAATTTTGAAAGAGGGAGGAAAGATAAGACAAATACTCAACACTTTTCTCCTCTACATGTGAAATACAACTACCTCATTCTCGATTACCGCTTGAATCAACAGATTGAACATCATTATGAGTTGAAGTAGGTGAAACCAATGGATTATGGAACAAGGAATCACGAGACATAGGTGGTAGAGGTTTTAAAGTATCCATAGAGACAACCAAGTTTTCATTTGGATCTGATTCAATATTGGACTTATGTGCATTAATATGATCTTGAAAATCTGAGGGGTCAACTTTCATTTTAGGCTCCATGCAATTACTACATCATTCCAAGTTTTCCTTAGTAGGATGTGGAACATAAGAATTGGATGGAGGTTGAATGGACATATCAACTTTTTGTTTTTTAGTTCTCCCAACTTTAACATCATCACAAGGGGGAACTCAAATTAGTATTGGAAAAGGAGGAGGACAAGGAACAAAAGGAATAATAGGTTCCTCCTCCGAAAATTGAGGTGTCTCATGGTTAGCAAAAGTTGGGGAGAGACAATCATCTAGGGGTTCAGATTCAAAAGATCTGAAAGAGAGTAGAATCAAATTATGAAATTTTCCATAATGAAATCTGAATCAACCATTCCTTTGGGAAATTCATAGAAAAGGTCAAGAAGCTGCTTAAGAAAACCTTATGCAAAATCACTAGGTTCTAATCTAGTAAAATCAATTCTATCATATAAATCTTGATAATCATACCTATCAAAGGCTTCACGAAGCTCCTTCGCAAGTTGCTCGAATGACTAAATAAAAGAAACAAGTAATGTATGACACCATTTCTTAACATGACCTTCAAATGTGAGGGTGAACAATCTATCCATGACATATTTCCAATGTATTCCATTAGAAAGGCAAAATGAACAAATTTATACATATGTTGACGAAGAATTAATTCACACTTGCCATCAAACTTAAATTGAGGCAAGTTATGAATAACTTCCGCATGGATGGTAAGATCAAGCTCTTTGGAAAAACTTCCCAGGATTATGATTTGGGAAAGAGCCATTTAAGATAAGAGATTCAAAACAGACTCAACGGGCACAACTTTTTGTCTGGCCCTCCTTCTAGCATCATAATGTTGACGGTGCTGGACACCGCCAACATATAGTGGATCTCCTCGATATAAGGTACCAACTAGACCTTATACCATTTGGTGAAGGAATCCCATATGGAATACGTCCCAACTATCATTTACTTAAATATATACCCGAGATTTAGTTGTCAATATAGGAGAGAAGTGAAATTGTCCTTTCGAATGAGCAAGTTAGTATGCCTTGTGTATGTTCGATTGTTGATGTATCTAAGTTCTTCTACTATGGGGGAAAATGAAGTGAGCCTCTCAAGAGAAAATCAATAGTAATACCCTAATGGAGACATGGAGACACACACGAGAGAGGAAGGTTCATATAACATCAAGTGAAATATTTCACAAGAATCCAATGATCGTTATAAGCATAACAACACATTTCTAACGAGGAGTATTGAAGTAATTGAAATAGTTTAGATAATTGTGTACCTAATGAAAAAAAACATGAAACATAAACATTCAAAGAATAGTCTTAGAAACATCCATAATCCATGTTTGAAAACATGTCGACCTGAAAAGGCTTCAATATTAAGCAAAAGTCCTAAGATACATAAATGCAATGAACACCACGAGCTCCAATAGTGGAGCGTTAGAGCCGCTACTTTCTCCCCAAAAGAACTAACTCTGTCTCTCTAATGCCTTATGGAATAAGCCAAGGTTAAAAGTACTTTACATGAGGAATGAAGATCTATTTATAACTTGAGGAATGACCTTTCACATCCTCATGACTCTTAACTTTCCAACTTCTAGTGACATTTGGACTTCTACAACCTTTCGAATACCAAATGACTTTTTGAATTACATATGACTTTTTATATTACATGTATTTTGGAATTACACAACTCTTTAGTTCATACATGACTCTTGGAATTCCACCTATTTGTGTTTACAATGATTACAATAATACATCGCGACTTCCACATCATCATGTGATGAGACTTGACATGTCACTATCTTTGATGACTGGGACTAATAGTGACTGATGACATGTACTTTCTCTAGTGGTGACATGGCTTCCACTTGTGTATTCATTTCTTTATGAAACTTCAATCATTGATGTCCTCACCCTCCAAAGGGTCTTTGATGTGATGGAGTCTTTGGGGTGTTTTGATCATCAAGGTTCAAGTGTGCTTTTCATTCTTCATGCAACTTACTTTATGTGTTCTCTTTACCTGATCTTCCTCGTGCGTGATTGTCATCATGTTTATGGAATAACCGCGTCTACAATCACTCATGACAAGTAATGAACAACCTAAAAATATCTTATTCTACCATGTTTTATGCATATTTTTTGTTCATTCCTTTTCAGGGCACTCGATAGGGACAAAAAGGGCTTCTCGATGCACTTTCAAAGGATGAAGGGGAAAGGCTTCATGGCTTCGACATTCACTCATGCAATCAAAAGAGGGAGACATTCTAGGCATGGCACACGACACAAGTCCAAAGGATAAGGTAAAGGCTTTGAGCTTCCCAAGTGCACTCTGTGCTCAAGGGAGAGAAAGAGGGCACAAGAAGCATTCCTGAAGGGAAATATGAGGCTTCATGCCTTCAGAGTGCACTCATGCACCCAAGAAACCAAGAATTGCACTTCCTTCAGGTCTAAGGAGTGCTCTCAAGGAGGGCGCATTCCTTCAGGTCGAAGGAGTGCTCTCAAGGAGGGCACATCCCTTTGGGTTGAAAGAGTGCGCTTACAGGAAACCAATGAGGGTGTATGGCACAAGTATGAATGCTGAAGGATGAAAGTTTGTGCCTTCAAAATGGACTAAAGAGAAAAAATATGGCACATGGTGCAAGTATGAAGGCTGAAGGATGAAACTTCCTTCCTTTGAAGTGTGCTCATGTGCTCACAGTGGCCGCATTCCTTCAAGTCAAAGGAGTGCCCAAGGAGGGCGCATTCCTTTGGGTCGAAGGAGTGATCCCCACGAGGGCACATTCCTTCGGGTTGAAGGAGTGCTCCTAGGGAGGGCACATTCCTTCAGGTTGAAGGAGTGTGCTCAAAGGAAGGATTGGTTTTTGAAGGGCGCAGTTCAGAACAAGGAAGGGGAAAGATAGATTAAGGAGTGCGACACATAACCATCATAAATCATCATAGACCATAATCATAAATCACATGCATAATAAAATTGAAATAAAATATTGATACTTATCCTTTAATAAATCCTTGGCTTCCACCTTTGTCCTTATTTCGTACACACTTGAGATTGGTTTTTGTACCCGACAAACACCCAATGCCTTCTCCTCAACCCTGTGCACACACACATAGTGTAAATCCCACACATCCCACACATCCCACACATACAACCACACATGACATACCACACCATGCAATACATGCATCTACACCTGACATACAACACACACACCTATAGCCAGTATACAACACAACACAACACACACGCTTGCACCCAACGTACAACACAACACAACACGTTACATACACAATGTACATCACAAGACATGCATCCGTACACAATGTGTGACACCACAAATGCATACACATACACCCGATATACAACACAACCCATACATCTATACCCGATGTACGACGCCACACAATACATGCACCTACACCTAGAGTACAACAAAACAAAATACAAGTACTACACAAAGTACAACACAATGAGTACGCATGTCACGATACCACAAATACACAATACACATACATAGTACCACATGTACAGAAAACAACATGTACGACACACACACAATACCACATGTACAACACGTACATAGTACCACCTATACAAGGCACCACTTGCACAACGTGTGCGCAACATCACATGTACACGGAACCACCTACATAGCATGTACACAATGACACATGTAAATTGGACCACTGTACAACGTGTATGCAATACCACATGTACACAATACCACACACATGACTTGTACGTGACACCACATGTACACAGTGCCACATGCATGACATATACATAGCACCACCTACACACAACTCCACTTGTACAACATGTACACAACACCACATGCACACAATGCCACTTGTACAATCATGCACACCGCACCATATTTACATAGCACCACATGCACAACATGCACACAACACCACATGTACATAGCACTGCATATCCAACACGTACATAGCGTCATCTATACACAACACCACATATCCAACACGTGCAGAGCACCATATGCATACAACACCACATATCTATCATGCACATAGTACAATATGTACATAGCACCATGTATCTAACATTTACATAGCACCATCTATACCCAACATCGAATATGCAACATTCATACAACACTATCTGTACTAACACCTTTTACATAACATTGCATAAACAAGTACACACACTAAATATACACCACACTGCATGCACACAACATCACAAACACAACATGTATAACATATACAACATATGCACAACAATAGTACCACATATCCAAAGCGACACTGACTCTACCAAGCAACCCTTGCTTCTAGTGTCTTGTCCATGTTTATCCTAGCATGCCGCAAACCACACTACTTTAATTTTGTTGATGTATCCCTGGGTATAACTTGTCCATAGCATAGACATAATATCAACTCATAAACATATGATAATGAACTTGTATATTTATCAAGACTACTCTTCCCACTTGATTCCTTAGAAAGCAGGAACCTCTTCATGTCATTCGCCTGCGTAAGCAATCATTTCGCCACAAGAATGATTCTTGATGATTTGTTGGATAGTGACATAGAAACATGGATACATACATACATATATGTAAACATTATCATAAACAATAATGATCCTGTTAGACAACGATATGCATACATACACATAAATGTTAGCATTAATAATCATGATCCATGTTGGCCCTATCAACATGACATACATATAAACCTACATGTATACATATATAAACAGTAGCATAATCATGACCATAACACAATTACCAGATATCAAGGTCAAGGTTTACATAAGAAAGGCATTTGATGCCTCAGATCCATTTACTTTACCTTTTTGGTTACCTTTCTCATGACTTTACTGCCACCATCCACTTAACACAATGGACCCAGCCAATCCAACCGACTACCATAGTCTTACCTTCTGTTGCGCATACTCATGCATCAAGCTTCATCTGTGTCTTACATTACCTATTGGGTACCACACAACTCTCCTTGAGCTCCATTAATTTCCTCTTTTCCCAACCAATTTGTAAGACTCTCAAAACAATAAAGGAAAGATCAAGAATAAAACAAGAAGAAAACCATGGAAAACCAACAACAATACGACACCACAAACAAAGTAGCATGATCATTCACTAGACATAACAAAAATACAAATCAAGCGTAATCAATCCACAAAATACCAAAAGCACAATACTAACAACATACACCATAACTCAGTCCCCATGTTTCCTAGTGACTCCAAAGGAAAGCTCAACTAGAGCCTTCTTCTAGATTTCATGGTAATTTCCTTTTCCATGCAATCCCCTGTACAATGTTGCTGTAAACACATAATTGTCAGTCCATAAATAAACAAAAAAATACATTGGTTACCTCAGCTTGTTGTTCCAAGCATGTTGCTTGCAACTGAACACATCCATGCCATATCTCAAGGGACTCCAATCCTTTGACAGATCCACCTGTAATTAGAGACTAGCTAATATACCTGTCAAATACATGTTCACGAATATAGCATGTATCCACATAATGTTAGACAATTTTAAGGTTAAGAAGACTTCCTGTAAGCAAAGCACTCATTCATTTTGAATTAGGGTTTCCAATCATAGCTAAAGGAATTTTTGTCCAGCTCCTTTCTTTTACCTTTTTACCTTGTTGCAATCGAGGCTTACTATGTACTGTCACATCACCCAATTGTTAGTTATATAAACACATCAGGTGCTACCTTGTCACATTAATATATATCATGTTACCCTGCAACTGCTCACACATGTCAACCACATGTTCCAAATATCAAGACAATCATATCTATCAATTTGAAATCAAGATTTAGCAAGACTAACAATCATGTCATAATCCATAGTCAACTCATAGTCATTAGACATAATGCTACAACTATCACCTATTATACTCAAGTACATATAAAATCTCTCAACACATATGTTAGTACAATCATCTTAAAACATGATCATTTGAACACATACTCATATTATGCAATTCATCAAACATTCAACCAAATTTCAACCATACCATGTTAAATAATTCAACTAGACAACATAATCAACCAGTCAAGTACCAATTATATGACATAAGCAAACTTATACCTTAATGTATCTCAGGGGAGGATACCTTATCTACACAACCAATCTAGTTAGCAATATATAACTTCACAATGTATCAACTCAAACATAAATGATAATATCCATAGCAGTAACTAACTAACTTGTTCACATCATAAGCTCATAAGCATTTTTCGTTCATGCATAACAATCACATATGTGCATTCAGTGTAGATTAGTACGACACCATATCGCAAATATGTCAGCTCATGCCTGAATATTGCAACCATAACCATTTGCATAGGTCAAACTAGGTTAACACAATACAAATAACATCAAGATCTTCAATGCAATGAACATAACCATCACACATATGACCAATTCAATTTACAACATCAAGATCTCAATGAAATAACCCTGATGATCAAGTTAATAGCATATAAAAACAATAGGCTATATATCATGCTCATCAACAACATATAACCTAATCACCAAGTTATCTAACATAAAACAACAATAGAAATGCATACAACCACAAGTTACCATCATTCTTGACTATCTGACTCATGTGCATATAACTATGCTAGTCAACTATCATATATCATCTATGTAACCATAACATCAAAAGACATGTACATAAACCTAATGCATATAACAATCGTTAACCTACATACATGCATGCGCAACATACAAACATGTATGATGACATGCTCTTCCCTCGAGGTCCAATGTTGCAACTTCACTTTGATGATCTGCATCTCCTCCTCTATCTTAGCTAACATATTAGCATCATAACAACTAATAACATCGTGATGACCTAAATTGCATACCATGACTTCACAAGGCATGTTTGACCTACTATTCATGCATAAATATAACATGAGTACCAAACCATATACACATCATTCGAGCTAGAGTCCAATCATCAATGCATGACCATATCAACTTCACAAACCATGACCTCATGCATGACAACAACCATCACTCCATTGTACGCATTGCCACATGCAACCATCAACATGCATAAAAAATGCATAATCAACTACACATATGCATTCACACATGTAGTTGACATAAGTGATCAATACTTTAACCAACCTACAAGACCAATACATTTAATCAAACATACAAGAATGAAAGCTAACACACAAGGATGTAATCAAGCAAAATACAACAACATGTAACTAGTCATATACTCATGACAAATGCATTCCACAAAATCAACATCAAATTCAACATGGAAACCTTACCACAACTATAATCAATCATCCATCAAATGCAACAAGCACATGGAATGCAAGTGTAAGAGACACACATGCAACTGACATGCATGCATGACCAACACACATTAGCCATCTAGTCCGTGAGTTGAACCATGTTATGATACCACTTTGTAACACCTTTCTCCCACATCCACCCAAGTAACCATGCCGATCGGGGTAAACATGAGACGAGAGGCTACTATGATCAGATTTGACCTCCTATGTGACCTTAAAGAAGTGGAATTGACAGAATATCACACACATTCATCCAACATCGTCAACAGAACCCTCATGAGAAAAGTTAGCCACTCAGGCAACCTGTCCTTGGGTCCTACTGCTGTTTTGGATCTCTTAGGCCATAGTTGCTCTCATGCTATGGGAAAGGGAGCGACCGCAACCTAAAGTCTCTCTCATAGGCTTGCTTGCCAACGATCAAAGACCAAAATTTCCAGTTCTATGCTAGCGACCTCAAGATTTAAGCCCCTTTTTCAGGCCCATAGCCTAAGCCACTGCCTAGAATGGAGTGATAGCTTGAAATTAGTAAAAGTACAGGGAAACAATGTTGCAAAAGAAATAATATGAACAAGACCATAACTACATCCCTAATAGCCATGACAGGCATTTCGTCAAATAAATCATCAACATGTAACCTGCAGATCTAAACAACAGAATTAAGTGTAGGGATCTCTTACTTATCCGAGAATCACTATGAACCAATGTTCCCTCATGTCATTTGTTGCACTATCATCTATTAAGTCATTGATCCAGGTGGATATTGGTGGCCACCTGCCAAGTCCACATGGACCCCCACCATTGTCTTTCTCAGCATTTTCAGTTTCCTTAATTGTAGCACAACTTACTATTTTTAGCAGTTTTTCGGGTCCTG
>APFE030646241.1:312332-350936 GCA_000404065.3 Pinus taeda
TCCCGGGGTCGTAACTTTAGCATATGATCTCCGTTTGACGCGTACAATAGCGCATTAGAAAGATCTATTCGAGCACTATCATTGTTGGAACGGGAAACATCGGTCCATTGCATGGACCCATGTTGCCCCTGGATTCCCCAAAAAATGTCGTTTAGGGCCTCAAAACGGCTCCGAAAGTTCAGGTCCCGAAAAACTGCTAAAAATAGTAAGTTGTGCTACAATTAAGGAAACTAAAAATGCTGAAAGAGACAATGATGGGGGTCCAGATGGACTTGGCAGGTGGCCACCAATATCCACCTGGATCATAGTCTCAACTAGGTCTTTCTTAGAATCAACATGCATGAGTTTCTGATGCGGGAATCTTCAATTAACTAGAGTAGCACTAGTTGAGTGCAATAATGCATCAACTAAATGTTAACTCACTATTAGTTCCTCAAATAGTTTGGAACTAATTTAACTGGACTTAACTCAGTAAAATGAGTTAACTAATTATCACTTATACTTAACTCATCTTGGACCCTATAATATAGGGAGAACATATACATGACTTTAGAAAGATTTCCAACTCGAAATTCCTAAGTTAAATAAATCAACTAACTCTAGTTAACTATTACAAGTTCCTATGAGAATAAAATTCAATTTTAATTCTTAGTTTAATTCAAGGACAAATTAAATTGGAATTATGTATTCTATTTTTATCATTTCCTGTTGTTATTTTCAACATACCATGTTCCGCCTGACCATAGATTGGCTGAGCCAAGTCTCTCTTCAACCAATCACCCCCGTGCCATATTCTAAGTATGAATGTGGGACTAATAGAACACACCAAAAATACCAATCAACATGGATGCCACCACAGTTCTCCGCCTACATATTGAGGAATTTGAGTGCCTCCTAGTCTCTCAGGTTTTACCGTGCATCCACAGTCCAATACAGGGTTTACTAGGCCCTACACCGAGACATACTCTCCAGGCCTTACAATGCATCCCATCCAGGGACCACTAAGCCCAACGGAGAGAAAATCCACCTCTTGGCTTTACCATATATCTCGCCATTCACTGACAAGGATTCCCAAGCCCACTGAGGCACACAATCTAGCTTTATCGCAACACACAGTCTGGTTTAGGGGTTACAAGGGTAACTTCATGATCCACAGTCTAGTTTAGGGACCACTCAGACCATGTGTTTGTCAATTAAGAGATCCACCCCACTTAGTTTCGAATCCAATTTGGTCATCCCACATAAACCATATGAGAGAACCCATCTCATCAAAGCTATCAGGAAATGGAAAGGCTAGGCTAAAAATAATGTCACACTTGGCAAAACCCATGCCATGGTAGAAAAGAAACACATGCAATCCCATGCATGCCAAATCTAGCAAGGAAAATACATATGCAAGTTGATACCTACAATGAAGCCTGCTGTAGGTGCTTGATCCTACCTTTCCCTCCTTGATCTTTGCTTTCTCTTGGCTTCTTTGCCTTTCTTACTCCAATGCCAAAGTACTCCAAGAAACTCTAAGTGTTCAAGAGTGATTGAGAGAGAGAGAATAATGAGAGAGATCCAAAACTGAACTGATCAAGCTTTCCCATTGATCCTCAGAAGCCTTTTTATTAATGAGACCTCTATTTTCTTCAATTTCCATTATTTTCCTTCATTTTCCTCCTCACATGCAACCTGTGACCTTTCACCTCCCTTTTCTTCTAATTTCCATTATTTTCATAAAATTTTGTGCCAAAATTGTCATTTTGGCTTTCTAAAGCCTTAACCACTGCCTTTGCCAATTTCCTTAGCCATAAAAAACTAAATGAACACCCCTCTAGGATGCTTTGCTGAACATTCAACTTGGAATAAGTGTCTCATCAATTGTGTTTTTGTTTTTAACTTTTATTACATGGAATTTTCACCAGGGTTGTTACAATTTGTATGATGGTGTTGGTTTACAAAACGAGTATATATATATATATATATATATATATATATATATATCCATCCTAATTTTATTTTTTGATCAATAAAATACCTTACCTTGCCTTGTGGATGTTTCCTTAACACATTATCTAGGTTTCTCTACAAAGAGTCTAATTACCAAAAGTTTATGCATGTATCTAGTTTTCTTTTGTATTTTAGTAATCTAATTATACCTTAAAAATGAATGTTATGATAGTCCAATCACAACTTGATAATAATAAACTTGATTGTGCAACAACCCTGGGTTAAAGTTAATTTAATAAAGGTTAATAAAAGCAAAAGAATAAGACCAAGGTCATGGGACACATATTTCAAGCTAAATGCTGGGAAAACATCCTAGTGGGTGTCACTTTTTGTTTAATTATGGCTAAGGAAATCGACAAAGGCATTGGCAAAGGAAAAAAGGCATTAATTGGCATTTATTTAAGAAAATAAAGGAAAATAGGAGAAAAGGGAGATGAAGGGTCACAAATTTGCATGAGAGGAAAATTGAAGGAAAAATAGAGGAAAATGAAGAAGATAGAGGCCTTAATGATAAAAATGCTTATGAGGATCATTCACAGCTTTTGTTTGTTTAACTTTTTGTCGATTTGGCTTTGGAATTAGTTTCAGAGAGAGAAGAGCACCAAGAGGAGAAAGAAAGCAAGCAAGCAAGAAAGAAAGGAAGGAAAAAGAAGGCAAAGGAAGGACAAGGAGGGAAAATGATAGGCAAGGAAGGTTGGATCAAGCAACTTCAACTTGAGTATTTTGCAGGTAATAGGTTGCATGTTTGGTTTCCTAGTTGATGTGTGAATGCACAATGCATGCATTGCTGTATTGGGTTCTTTTGTTGTCATTGACATGGGTTTTTTCTAGTGTGACAATGATTTTAGCCTTGCCTTGCCATTTCGGGATAGTCATGATGTGATGGGATTCTTTTCTTGGTTGAACTTTGGATTGCCAAAAGGTTTTGAAACCGGGTGAGGTGGTCTCAGGAAAATTCCCAAGGGTTGGGGATGAAGGTGGTTTAATCTCTGGGAAGCCCTCAACAAGTGGGTGGAGGTGGTTTAATATTCAGGAATCCCTCAATAGGTGGGTGGGGACAGGCAAGTTCCTCAAAGTATTGGTGAAGAAACTTTAAGGCATCCAAGCTTGATTTGGGCTTAGTGATCTCTTGATTGGTTTTGGTAGGATCGCGATAGCTTGAGGGTGGAGATGGTTTAATCTTTGGGAAGCTCTAGTTGTTTATGTCTTGATATCCCACATTCATGCTTTGAATATGGTGTAGGGGTGACTGGTTGAAAGAAATATTTGTTTCAGCGCAATCTATGGTTAGGTGGTATGTGGAAGTATATGAATTGGTTTTCTTTTGCATAAGTTAATAAGAGTTATTTTGCTATTGTAATGTAACACCCTCCTCCTACATCTACCCAAGCAACCAACCAATCGGGATAAACATGCGACAAGAGGCCACTATGATATGATTCGACATCCTAAGTCACATTAAGGAAGTGGAACCGAAGGAAACACACCATATAAACATCCAACATCATCGACAAAACCCTCAAAATACAAGTCAGCCACTCAGACAGCTTATGCCTGGGTCCCACTATTGTTTTAGGTCTCTTGGTCCATAGTCGCTCTCATGCTATGGGCAAGGGAGCGACAAGCAACCTAAAGTCGCTCTGACAGGCTTGCCTACTAGTGAGTGTGGACCAGAATTGTCAGGGCTGTGCCAACGCTGTGAGATTTGAGCCACTTTTTCAGGCCTAGATCCTAGGTCATTACCTAGAACTGATCCATCTCTTCAAATCAATAAATTAACATGGAAATGACAACATTAAAGCAAATACTTGTTCAAGACCTTGACTGGATCCCTACTAGCCATGACAGGCATTTCAGCAAACATATCGTCGACATGTAATCTATAGGTGTAAATAACAGAGTTAAGTGTAGGGATCTCATACTTATCTGAGAATTACTGTGAACCATTTTTTCCTCATGCCATTTGCTAAATTATCATGTATTATATCATAAACACATTATTCATTCACATACAAGTAAAAACATGCTGAGAGGCATACATAAATGCTGTCATAAAATGTGTATATAACCATCATAATAAGAACATAAATACAATAAACATGACAACCATCAAATCCATAAATACATCAATACATTTACACATGTAAATCAAGGAAAGGATTTATGATTAATGAATGCAATGAAACAATCGGAGATGGGACTACCATGTTCCACCCGACCGTAGAATGGTTGAGCCAAATATCTATTCAGCGATTCACCCCCGTGCCATATTCCATGCATGAATTTGGGATCTCATAAAAAACATCAATCAAAACTCATCCACAGATTCCAGAGGAAATCCACATCAAACCATCAAATTACGATTCCACCTCATAGTTAGACATCACCAAAACCATCATCGGATTGGTCTCCATCCATGCCTTCTCGGGCTTCCAGAGCATTTGTCCCACCAAGGCTTTGAGAACTAGTGACTCAACCCACAACTTATACAAGTCTTCCAGGGTGTTTATCCAACCAAGGTTTCCAGGACTAGTAACTCAATCCACCAAGGGCTTCAAGAGCGTTTTTCCAACCAATAATTCCAGGACTAGTAACTCAACCCAAGTTGTTACCGGGCTTCCAGAGTGTTTGTTCAACCAGGGCTTCCAGGGATAATAACTCAACCCAAGCTAAGGAAACATGAGAACCAACCAAAAAAATAAAATAAAGTAAACCCACAATCACCATGGCTATCCAGGAAATGGAAAGGATTGGCAATCTAATGTCTATCTAGGCCATCCTCCATGTCAATGACAAATCACAACCAAGAATCCACATGCATATGCCATGCATGCCAAAACTAGTGAAGAAATCATGCATGCAACTTGGTACTTGCAAGCAAATCTGATGTAATTGTTGATGCCGATGCCTTCTTGTGCTTTCTTGCTCTTCCTTTGCCTTCTTGCTCCAAGAATCCAAGTATGCGAATAATGAGAGAGAGCTCCAACACTGAACTAATAAAAGGTTACCACTGATACCTATATATATATATAATATATATATATATATATATATATATATATAAATATAAATATATATATATATATATATATATATATATATATATATATATATATATATAATATATATATATATATATATATATATATATAGAATGAGGCCTCTATTTCCTTCATTTTCCAATTATTTTCCTTCATTTTCCTCCTCACGTGCAACCTGTGACCTTTCACCTACCTTTTCTCCTAATTTCCATTCTTTTCATTAATAAATATGCCAAAAATGTCATTTTGCCTTTCCAAAGCCTTAGCCATTACCTTTGCCAATTTCTTTAGCCATAAACAATCAAATGAACACCCCCTAGGGTGTCCTTCCCAACATTTAGCTAGGAATAAGTGTCCCATTTATCTGTGGCTATTGTTTTTAACTTTATTACATGGGATTTTCACCAAGGCTATTACAGAACCCTCCCCCTTGGGGGACACCGTCCTCGGTATTCAATCACACATATACCTCAACAACTTGCTGAAAGAAGACATACTATTTATGGAGCTTTATAACACAGCTCGATGCATTATTTACAATGAAATATCTGCTCAAGACATAACATCATGACAACATGACAACATACTGCATAGTGGAGCTTTATAACACAACTCATTACGGTATTTACAATGATCATCCTGTTGAGTGAAAACTCATATGACATCATAACATTATGATAACATACTAAAATAACACCCACACTGCATAGTGGAGCTTTATACCATAGCTCATTATGGTATTTACATCCCTGCACGGGTGTACATATAACAACATCATCAAAATATATGCAAAATCATATATCAAAACATATATCAAACATATACTAACATCATATCTAAGCATATATATCAAAAAATCATATAGCATATATCAACCATCATAAAGCATATATCAATCACCATAAAGCATATACTAAACCAACATAAAACAAATACTAAACCACCATAAAGCAACTACCAACCACCATATCAAAGATGCTTTGCCTCAACTGGAAAACAAAGAAGGATACACGGCCCTCATCTAATCCACCATCTCCCATGTAGCTTCATCGGGCCCAAAGTACTTCCATTGCACTTTAACTTACTCTATTTCTCAGTTCCAGAGCATGAGCACCTTTTTCTGCAATATACAATGAGGCTCCAGTTGGAATTCTCCATCTAGTTCCACCTGCAATACAAACCAGTCAATTACATGATCAACATCTTTAACATACTTCTTAAGCAATGATACATGGAAAACATTGTGGATTTTCGCTGTCAAAGGCAGTGCAAGTCGATAGGCTACTGGCATAATCTGCTCAATAATACTAAAGGGTCCACAAAACCACGGTGAAATCTTGGCACATGATCCAATTTGCAAGGAGCTCTTCTTCAGTTTGATGTGCAAGTATACTTGTTCCCCAACTTAAAACTCCTTGAACAACCAGTTCCTATCCGCATAACTCTTTTTCGTATCCTGTGATACCTTGTGATTTTTCTTGATCACCTGCATCTCCTGTTCCATGTCTATCGACATATCTAACCCAATCAGTACTCTGCTAACCTAATCACTCCAACTAATGGGAGTGTTACAACTTTTCCCATACAATGCATCAAAAGGACTCAACCTCAATGACTCCTGATAACTATTGTTGTATGTAAACTCAACCAAAGGGATATACTCTTCCCATTTGCACTATTGATGCATCACATACATCCTCAACATGTCCTCTAATATCATGTTGACCCTCTCCGTTTGTCCTTTTTTCTGTGGGTGATAAGTTGTGCTGAAGGCCAACTTTGTGCCTAAACCTTCAAATGTCTCCTTCAAAAACTTGGAAGTGAACTTCGTATCCTTTTCTCACACAAGTTTCTTTAGGACACCATGTATTCTAACCAAATCTCTGATGAATACATGTGCTACATCACTAGTTGATAATGTAGACTTCACGGGAATGAAATGTGCAACCTTTGTTAACATGCTCACAATGACCATGATGGAATCATGTTGCTTCACTTTCTTTCGAAACTCTATGATGAATTCCATAGAAATGACCTCCGATTTCAATTCCAAAATCATGATCAGCTGTAGCAGTCAACCTAGATGTTTACACTTTTCCTTCACTCGCTAATAATCAAAACATCTAGCCACAAATTATGCTACACCCCTCTTCAAGTTCATCTAATAGTAATATCTCTTCATCGCTGTGAGTGTCTTCTGATAACCCGGGTGACCTAAATACAGTTTCACATGAAACTCCCTCAAGATCACCTTCTCGAGATCACTTTCATCCGACACATATATCCAGTTTCAGAACCTGACCAATCCATTTTCCGTAAGGCAATAATCCAAGCCCTGTGCACCTGCACCTGCACCTGTACCACTACCTATATCTGTACCTATCCATCGCCTGTACCTATACATGTACTATCACATGTACCTGTACCTATACTCTGTTGCAACCTGTGCACAATATCCATATATCTAACATCCTACTATCTTTCCCGCAAGATCCTATCTTGTAAATCTGTCCCATAAGAGCTCATAATTGCTAAGTGATTCACCTGTGCCTGCATGCTAAGAGCATTTGCCACTCTGTTCTCCTTGCCTTTGATGTACCTGATCTCAAAATCAAACTCGCTGATCGTGGCTAGCCATCTAGCCTGCATGACATTAAGATTCAACTGGTCAAACAAATACCTCAACCTAATGTGATCACTCATAAGCACAAACCACCTGCCAAGAAGATAATGCCTCGATATCTTTAGTGCATGTATAATCACTGCTAACTCGAGATCATACGTGGGATGGTTCTGTTCATGCTTGTTTAGTTTCTGGGACTCATAACATACTAGTTGTCCATCATGTATAAGGACTCCGCCAAGCCCTCTCTTGCAAGCATCTGTACATACTACAAACTCTTTATCTAGATCTGCAATCTATAGTACTGGTTAATGTTTAAGCAACTGCTTGAGCTGCTCAAAGCTAGCCTCACACTCTTTTGTCCATTTAAACTTCTTACCTTTCCTCTGCAAGGATGTAATGGGATAAGAAATCAATGAGAAGTTCCTGATGAACCTCTTGTAATAGCGTACCAAATCCATGAAAGATCTCACGTCATCCACATTCTTAGGAGCTACCCACTCCATGAGGGCCCTTATCTTCTTTGGATCTACTGCAATGTCCTCCTTGGAGACAACATGTCCCAAGTAGTGTACTTCTGTATGAAAGAAACTACATTTTCTAAGCTTAGCATACAACTGATGTTCTCTCAACAACCTCAACATTGTTGCTAAGTGCTCGACATAATCTTCCTCATTTTTAGAATATACCAGTATATCATCAATGAACACAATGACAAAATTATCCAAATATGGATGCAAAACACTATTAATCAAACACATGAATGGAGCTGGAGTATTCATCAAGCCAAATGGAACAACAATAAACTCATAATGCCCATGCCTGGTCCTGAACGCAGTCTTGTATATATCCTCCTCTTTGATGTGTACCTGATGGTATCTAGATCTCAAGTCAATCTTCGAGAACACTGCTTCTCCCTTCAACTGATCAAACAAGTCATCAATCCTCGGCAATGGGTACCTGTTCTTAGTAGTCACTTTTTTCAACTGCCTATAATCAATGCATAATCTAAGAGTACCATACTTCTCCCTCAAAAACAAGACTGATGCACCCCAAGATGATACACTTGGCCTAATGTACCCCTTGTCCAACACTTCCTTCAGCTGTAGCTTTAACTCAACCAACTCAGGTGTGCTCATCTTGTAAGGTGCTTTCGATGCTGGAGCTGCCCCTGGCACTAACTCAATAGAAAACTCTACCTCCCTATGAGGTGGAAACTCTGGAATGTCCTCAGGAAATACATCCCCGAACTGCTGTAAAATTGGGTACTTGTTCAACACATCTGCATCCTCAACCTCCTTACCCTTATCACTAGAAATATGTACTGCAAATAGCTTGCACCATTTCCTGTGGTTATGCTTTGCTTGCATAGATGTCACCATCCTAACTGATGTGGCTTTCTTCTTACCTTGCAAGACTCTTGGTTCTAACAATGTAAACTTTGAAACGAGAAGTGATACGATTACCCGTTTTTTTGAGGTAGCAAAAAGACATCCGATATATATATATATATATATATATATATATATATATATATAATATAATTATATATATATATATATATTATATTTCCAGAGCATATTTTTGACACTTTAAATTTATATATGTATTCAAAATATAAATATTTGTTTTGAAATGTAGTAGTGATTTTCATGCTAATTTTGAAATGTGTTGATGCAACATCAACCCTTTTTTTAGAGGGCCTATTTTTGACACTTCACATTTTCTAATGTATGAACTGTTGATTATTTTTTTTAAATGTTAATTTTGGCACTAATTTTTTGCCAATTTTTTTTAAAATATTGATTACTTAACAAAATTTTATTGTTGTCTTATTCCTCTTTTTTTTAAAATGTTGATTACTTAAAAAGAAATATAAAAAGACAAAAAAAAAACATAAAAAATATAAAATGTATATATATATATAATATATATATATATAATATATATAATTTAATATAAAAAAAAAAAAAAAAAAAATAAAAAAAAAAAAAAAAAAAAAATTAGAACAAATTTTAGATAATTTAAAAAATAAAATAAAAACAAAGTAACAAAAAAAAAATATTAAAATTAAATTGAAAAATTAAAAAAAAAATAACATAAAAATATAATAAACATAAAAAAAAAAAAAAATCAAATTAAAAAACATAATTAATTAAAATTTAGAATATTAATATTAAAATCTTAATTTTTTTTTTTTATTAAAAAAAAAGAAAAAAGAAAAAAATTGAAGGGTGGGGCTAAAATCAGAGGGAGGCGTGACCTTGGGTGGGTGGAGCTGAAGATGCCTATGAAAATGAAGATGATGGTGGAGATGGTGGAGGTTTACCTCCATTTCCATTACCTCCTCCTCCTAAAGAACCTTCTCTTTTTGGAGGCTTGGAGCTTTCACCCTGCAGTCTTGTATTCCTCTCTTCAAAGAGGACTTTTAGCATCTATGTCATGTCAAAGAAAGCCTTCATAAAACCTTTTCATCGTCTGACATATTTGGAGGCTCTCCTTCATGTGACATGCTTGCTGAAGCTTCAACTGCAATTTGAGGTAGAACTAGTGGTGGAGATCGTGGCAATCTTGCTCTCCTTCTCCTTGACCCAACTTCAAGACCTTCAACCAACTTTCCTTCTCCTCTCTTGAGCTTCAACTTTCTAAGCATCACATTCACTTGCAAACAGTTAAATCCTTCTTGCACAAAGAAAACCAAGAGCTCTGATACCAAACTTGATCTGAATGGGAAAATTAGTTTTGTTCCGCTAAATTCCTCTTCAGAATACGTAAAAGTGCTTAAGGATTCATAAGGTTAATTGCAAGTTTTATCATGAGTTTTTGAGTCTTTTTATTTAAATTTCATGTACAGATTAACATAAACAAATGACTGAACAACAACATACAACAGACAAGAACATCACCAAAAGAGTATCACAACAACACATGGTGAAAGAGTTCACCTTGCCTAGGCTACGTCTCCTTGGTCAAGCTTCCAATGGCTTGGCCCTCTATATTATGCTCAAAAGTGTGAATACATCAGTTTACAATGCTCAAACAACTCTGAAACTTGCTCCAATGGCTCCAGAATGCCCACAAATGCATGTTTAGAATCTTCCTGCTACCAAATTGGTCGAAAACTCAACAAGTTATGAGTTCCCTTAGCTTTGCTGCTATTCGCTCTACAAATTCCCCAAAGTCCAGCACCTAAGCCACAGTTTCACCTTTCCGCTAACCGAGCACTAAATTTCCCAATATTTGGGTGGATTTGTTGAGGAAATTGCCTTATTTATGAAAATCGTGGTCACGTAGGGGGCCATGTGCCCGGGGCTGGCCCCCTCCATTGGCGGTCAAGTTGGTAGTCACGATGGGTTGGTCACATGGGAGGATGGATGGTGGTCTAGCTGGCAGTTTAGGTTATCGGTCAAGGGTTGCAGACATCTCACATGGACGGTTTACGGTGGGCAGTTATGGTTAGGCGGAAGGATGGCCACGGTTATGTCTCCAACCATGTCACATGGCAATGATTATAAAGCTGCGTGGGTTATGGTTAATGCCACGGTTATGTTGGCTTGTCACATGGTGTGGGCATGATAGTGTTAACAAAAGTGTTTGGGGCTGTGGTTAGCCCCTAACCATGGTCTGCGAACCGGGGTCGGGGGTTAACCACGGTCCCCACTCCCCGCTACTTGCGCTTTAAACGTTAAATAAAATGTCTCCATGAATATATAACAAGCAATACAGTGGGATAATGGTGACGATGATGGTTTTTTCGGTGGAGGTTGTGATTTCAACTCCTTTCGAGTCTCATTCAAATCCTTAAAATAATTTTGGTGGCCCTCGGGCTGCCATGTGGCAGCCCCTACCTATACCACGTGGTAGCCTGCGATTTTCCATCCAAAACCAATGAAAATTGTCCATGTCAGCTGCCACTTGTCACCTCATGATTCGACATAGGAGCTTAGTGAATTGCACAGTCAACCTGCCACGTAGGCATCCCATTCAGCCTGTCGCTTCAGCAATACAGACTGCTGACTGTGCAGAGCTACATTTTTTTTGCCAAATTCACATGTTTAGGAAAATGAACAGAATGTGAAGCGAGTTGTGCCAGATTCAGGATGACAAGCACTACGCGGTCTTTTAGGTTCCACACTAATCCGACAACTTTGAATTTTGAGAAAATTTTTGAGCACCTAATCAAGATAGAAGAAATCCCTCCCCTAGATGTATTTTACAGTCCAAAGCATATGGATGTCATGAGTAGGCAGATGAAGAGGAAAAGAACTGAGCAATCCCAGGTCGTAGTTCACCAATGGATATTGTTTCGAAGGATCCACAAACTGACCCTGCAAATGATTTAACAAGGTTATCGCAGTTTGCAGGGGCATATGTTACAACCACTGTGGATAAAGCCTTAAAATTACAACAATTGATCAAGGATAAGGATGACAAGATCCTTCAATTAGAATAGGTATTACTCAATGCAAAACAAATTATTGGTGAGGGATGGCAAGCACAGGTAACTCAGTTGTAGAAAAGATTTGATGCGATGAAGTTTCAGCATGAAGCTTAGATCTAAAGCAAGAATAATCAATTGCAACAACTCCAACTTAGGATTGATCAACTCAAAGATAATCCTAAGATTGAAGATTTCAAGAAAGAAGAAGGGGAAATTAACATGCTCCTAGCTCAACAAAAAGTTTTTTCTGCAATAAGTTAACAACAATCAATGATCTGTATAAGACAAGTGATTCACTGATGAAACAATTGTCCAATTTAGGGACATACTTTGATGGCATTAAAGAAAATATTTCTGACTATATATCCTGGAAGGACAATGTAGATGGCATAAAAATAGATCCTCTAAGGATTCAGGATTCATAGAAGGAAATTCTTTTTCTCGATTGGGATATGAAAATGAAACAGGCAGAGGTAGCCATCTTTAGTGCAAGTGATGTCGTAAACAACCTCACCAAAACCATTTGCAAGAATCTTTTCAACACCGATTTGATTCAAGAATTCCCTATAGATGCATTTCGTGATGTCAAAACACTAATGAAACACTGGCAGGATTGGTCCAAGATGAAGGAAAATAACATCAAAAAGTTATCCGTGTTAACTTTTGAGCATTATTGGCAACACTTGGTCAAACTGCATGGCCAATGGCTTATGTTACAATGCTTAACCAATACAACCGCCCATATGCTCCCAACACTCTCCGATGCCATTTTGGCGGGACAGATGCGATTAAACCTAGCGCATCCTCTAGAATTAAAGCCCATGATAGATATTTATGAACTCAGGCAGCAAATGCAAGGACAATATGCCTCTCTTTCTAGATGAAGTGTTCCAACATACTCTATTTTTATCTTTTAGTTTTATTTTAAGGATGGTTTGTTTGAACCTCCTGAACATTTCAAGTATTTGATATTTTTACAGTTAATCCTTTTATTATAAATACCGTTCATGTCTTTTAGAAAGGAGTTCTGAATTTTTATAAGAATACTTAAGAGAGTTGCACTATTGTACCTTTTGAATCATCTTAATAGGAAGGTTGAACCAGTCTGTTTTTCTTATGAGTAGAGCACTCATATATTAGGTACTATTAGCTTTGTGTTATTGCCGTGTTTATATTTGAATAATAGTTACACATTTTATTTACTATTTTGCTATGTATGATCTTATATGCAGTCTAATACTTATTCATTATTGAAGAGTATGAAGTTGTTATCTTTAAATACATTGTGAAAACTACGAAATCTTATATGCGATATGTACAAAAAATTAATTTGATCAATTAATTATCTTTCTTGCACTTACTTCTTGAATTGCTAGATTGTCTATATTGTTTAGCATATTGAGAATCTTTCAATTGCACATATAAAGATAAGTTAAATAGCGGGAAATAGATATCTAGTAATATATATATGTTTGTACTCTTGTATTTCTATTCATCACAACCATTTCACCCACATTATATTTCAAATTCCATTATGTACTCTTAAAGGGAAATTGTTCCCATTATCTCTAGTCGGAGCTACTATTCCGAATGGAAAAGGAACGTTTTTCAAGTTCTCGACTAGGTGGTTATCCCCATTGTTAAGGGAGCGACATATCGAGCCTTCAACAGATCCCAAAATGTACCGACAAGTTTTGAAGAAGTGCTTGGAAATAGCTTCTATTGTGATATTCTTCTTGTAGGAAACCAATATGGCCATCCTAGAAAATTTGTTGACGACCACTAACATATAGTCATTACCATGCTTGTTAGAAGGAAGGCCATACATACAGTCCATGGAGAGGGATTCCTGAGCTAGATAAGAGTCAACAAAGGGATGTTCAAGATTTACTTCTTAATGGATGGCTTAGCGATGACAAATGTAGTGTAGGATCTGATATATTTTCCAACTTTCTTTTGGAGTTTTGGCCATTTAGAATACTTCTACAGTACTACCCTTGTCATCTCCACACCAAAGTGTCCTATGACTTCTTGTGCCATACAACAACCCCCCATTTCATATCATTACTATTCTAAAAATATAATGTGAAATGGGTCCCTTTTAATTTTTGTTTCAAATTGGTATCAATTTAAAGTTCTATTTCAAAAAGGCTCGAATAAAAGAAAACATTATTAAAAGGCCTTTTTAATAAAACCAATAAAAAAACCCCAATATAAAACAATTTATCTTTATCATTGCCATAAAGCGATCGCAAGATCACATATCGCAATGACAAAGAGAGCACAACTTAAGGGACATTTGATTCTCGCTGATGCGAAATCGCTATCGGATATCGGCAAAAGCATAAAGTAACATGAGTAACAACCCTTGCTATGATGCGACGCGAAATCGACAATCGGTAATCGGCGATAACACTTAAAGTGCAAATAAGCTCCCCCCTCGCCCGATGCGATGCGATATCACTATCGACGATCGACGACTCACCATGCCCTCATTCTAAACGACCCTACTAGCTATTACCGATGCGATGCGATATCGCTATCGGTGATCGCGGATTCCAAACGAAACCAATGCAATAACTTAGCATTTCCCCGATGCCCGATTGCGAAAAGGGTAAAAAGCGCAGTTTTCAAAGTAAAAGCTCATAAGGCAGTTTAATATGATTTATCGTAATTAAGGCAATATCCTTTGAAAAGCCGCTCATCCGCGTTCAAACCGCCAAATCGCCCAAGGCATGCTTCAAATAAATCATTTGGCCATTAACCGAAGCGACTGGTATTAATGAGATTAACAGGCCATAACGATCATTTAATGAGAACAGCAAGCTTGCGATCTATCCACGGATTTGACCCCAAGGCCACCTTAAGTCAATTGATCGCTATGAATGCATCCAAATATATATACTTCACTCTGTTCAATTCATGTTATTATTGCCTGTGTTACACCTATCTTTCGCTCTGTGCAGGATTCTTCCACAGACACAGAATTAAGTGGGATGGGAAAGAAGTCAAAGAAGACTACAATGCCTACTACTTCGCCAGCCGCAGGGCAAGCTGTCGTTGATCCAAGCGGAAAGAACAAAGGGCTTTTATATCAGATACGACGTGCTTAGGACTTACCAGGACCACTTGGCAAGGAACGTATAATTTGATTGAAGCCGAAGAGCCAAAGGTGACCGGGATAGAAATCTCATGCGATAATAACAACAAATCTGACGCCAATTTAAAAGACTTGGCCGACTCCTTTCTGCACAGAATAGCGGCCCGGGAACAAATTATCCCATATACGGATGTGGTAAGGTGGGCAATCCAAGAGCTCCCAATTACCAACAGATTGTTTAGCATTGCAGACGGGAGGATTTTAAGTTCTTTTCGAGCCAAAGATCTAAGGCAAATGTATCACCTACCGGCAGAAGAGAAAAAATATAATGCGGCATTTCTGGAGAAATTTCGAGGAGAGAACGAGACCGAGTTTGAACCAATTCGAGGCTGGAGACAAAACCCAGCAAAACACAAGCATGAATCCTCGGGTAAGTACTCAGTTGACTCCCTATGTTCTCCTTACTGCTATGCTGGAATTATGCTGTGTAGGCTATGGAGATTGCATGACTCCGCCAATTTTACCGTAGAAATGGTCCCCTTAATGGAGGCGACATGTAGTGGCGAAATTATGGATTGGGCAGTTATATTATCTGACAAGTTAGCCAAAGCCATTCTCGATTTCAGGTTTAACTCTCGCGTCACAGAGAGGTTTATTCCGCCATTCTACTACAGTGCCTATGTGATGGATGTGTTGTGTTTTAATTCTGAGTTTCCTGTGCTTGGGTGGAGGTGGACGTCGCAAGACCCCACACCCATTCACATATATTATCAAAAATTGTGGAAGACTAATTATAAGCACCATCCTTATCAAATCTGCAATGGTTTTATGTTGCCAATTCATTATTCCATTTTTAATAAGCCTGCCCCAAAGATTTCTGAGAAAGCGGGGGTAGATTTGACCGTAGTAGCAAGTTGGTTTGGGGAAGAGAGATTCACCTACATCAGAGTTTTTGGCAGTCAGGCCAGGCCGCATGTGCTACCACTTTACATCGTCGATAAGTTACTTGCCAGGGAAGTAGCTTATCAAATCAATGCTGATGGGGTTACTCAGACCCTGAAAAGAGAGAAAAAACATGTTTGGCCTTCTTTTCCCTTAGAAATTGGAATTTATACCCTGCATGACATCAAACATGCAGAGAAGGAAGTTGGGAAAATGAATTTGCTCACTCTGGCTACTCTGCCAAGCAGGCAGTATGATCCGAGGAAGATCGCTTAGAATGCGCTCGACCAGGCCAAATTGGCCAAGGTCGAGCATAAAGAAGACAAATTCGAGGATTTTTTTGCATTGGCCGAATCGTTGTATCAAGTTAAGTCGCTTGCCAGAAATGTGTATAACGATGAAGGGCTAGTCGAATTTAACAGAATTAGAGAACAAAGGTTGCAAACTCTGCCTCTAGACCTGTTAGCGACTGTTCCGACGACAACCAGATCAAGCGAGCCTGAACGGCGAAGTAATATGCCACCTCCTACTACATCAAAGCAGCAGGAGAAAGTGCATAGCCAGTGGCAGGAAGTAATCCAGGAAAATGTGCAGCGCTAAGAAGAAACCCAGGCAAAAGCCCAAGAAGAGAGCAACTCTAAAAATAATAATGATATACTGGTTGATCCAAATTTGCTACAGCAATGGCAGCAATTCAGTACAATCATCAGCAACCTAGAGTGTTCAAAAGATGATGAGGTTTCTAAAGAAGGTGACACGCAAGAAGCGACATCGAAATCAGTTTCGAGCGAAACCAACGGCCTACCCAAATCAAAAGAAATAGAGATAATTCCTAAAGATCCAACGGGAGAAATCATTTTGCAAATTGAAGAGATTCCCCCTTTGGATGTATTTTATAGCCCTAAGCATAAAGCTGTTGTAAAGCAACAGAGGAAAAGGAGAAGAGCTAATCAACCTTCCCCATTCCTCGAATTAAGAGTAACGGGCAATGTTGTGTGGAAAGAGGAATTCGACCCCTCCGATGACTTAACCAAGCTATCGCAATTCGCTGGAGCATATTCAGCGGCAACCATTGATAAAGCATCGGAGGTAAGCAGTTTATTGAAGGCCAAGGACCAAGACATCTCTTCGCTATAGGCGATATTATCAAAAGTTCAGCAGAAGGCAGAGCAGGCGGAGCAAGAATTGCTAGTGCAACAACAGAACAATAATCAGCTGACCAAGTAATTACAAGAGGAAAAGCAGAGGATTGATGAAAGCGCAATCCAAAGGCAAAGGGAGCTATTGGCGGCATTGGAGCAATTAAGAATATCGACCGAGGGAACAATGAAATCAAAAGACGAGCAAATTTCTCAATTGACCACTCAAATTGAGCAAATGAAAAAGCTCCCTCAGATAGATGAATTCAAAGCAGAAGCACTCCAATTAAATAAGGCATTGATTAATCAGGTTAAGCTACTATGTCAACAGATTACACAAGCAGAACCATTGTGCGAGTTGGTAGCATCCATAAGCAAAAAGGTAGAAAAAGCAAGGACCGATTTGGATCAGGCCGAAGAAACACTGACAAACTTTATAGAATGGTAGGATTCCGATATAGGTCGAGCGACTAATCTACCAAGAATTCTGGAATCGCACAAAGAAATATTATTCACAGATTGTCAATCACAACTAATGAAGGCAGAAAGAGGAATTTCCAGATGCAAAACAACCACTGGAAATTTGGTTGAATTAGTAAATAATACACTTTATTTGTCTAATATGATTTCCCAATGTACTCTAGGTCAATTAACAACGACAAATATGTTGGAGCACTCATGCTACCCGGAGCTGGAGAAAAATGGAAGATTAATCGCTGGAATCAACAGTTTAACATGAGATGCTTATTGGTTCTTCTTAATCAAGCCATATAGTCAAAGAGCCACCTTGAAGTGCCTTACAAATGTTGTCGGGTATATCATACCCGACATTCAGGATGCCACCTTCGCTGCCCAATTCAGTTTGCGCCTCAATAGACCGCCAAAAGTGGAGCCGATGCTTGCGATAAGCTAGCTCAGGTTTAAGGGCAAACAACCTGAGTCATGACTCATATCACCGACTGCCAGATCGCCCCTGAGAAATAGATCGCACTTACTGATACCAATTTAGTAGGATTTTGTTTCATAGATTTGTTTAGCTTAGTAGTATTTATAGACCCTTTCATGCATTTAGAAAGGGTCGTAAAGTTTTGTATATGACTTAAACCCTGAAGTTGCACTATTGTACTTCAGGGATATTTTTTTTATGAAACTGGACCAATTATTCTGAATTTAATAAGGAAGGTTTTTATGCAAATGTGCACTACTGTCATTGTTTAAAAGCACTTCTGTGTTGAAGAAGGAATTTTGAATAGCGATTGATATTTCGGATTGATCTGCAGCTCACATGGTACTATTATCTGCGTCTGTGCTCATTTTTGTCATATGAATTTTTGTTTAAATCACTCTTGCTATTATCGCTTATATATATGTGTGCTTTTCGCAGCATTCCTTATGCATTCCACTATTGGTTGTTTATCGCATGCTTCCCTTTCAATCGTAAATATGTATCGATGATATAAACAGTGAATGCAGTCATTTGTGTTTATCGCTTCATTGTGACTATTCATATGAAGTAATCTTTGAATGATTGAATGTCTCTTATTTATTTTACAGAGTCATCTACATGCCTGTTAGATAGATAAATATTATTTAACGTTGCATTCTGAATGAATAAGTTGTTCTCGGGATTAGTATTAGTTTCCCTATTTCTGTCAATAGAATAAGCTAGTCGCCTATCACTTAAGTAAACTATTCATCACCCATCCATCCCTTTTATTTTATTATCGGGGAACTGGTCCCGTTATCTCCAGTCGGAGCCACCATCCCAAATGGAAAAGGAGTTGTGCTAAGGTCCGGACCGGGTGGTTATCCGCCAATGTTGTGGCATCGATTTTCGAGCCATCAACAGAAGGAAAAGTTAGTACTAGTGAAGAAGTCACAACAATATGATATCAATTCCATCAATGACCAAGGAGTGCATTTTGTCACGCACATATTTGCAAATAAGATAATGAGGAAGTGCAGGGACAATGAGGTGCCTACAACAATCGTATCTTCTATTGTGCAGTGCAACGTGGGGGTCGATTTGAACTAGGACACCTCTCTGTGCAAGTAATTTTGACAGATTGTGGGGAAGCGTGGGAAGAGGAGAAGACGTTCCACTATGCTTGGTTGATAATCCTCATCACGCTAGTTGCATGGAAAGAAACAGAAGACTTGTAGGATCCATATGTCAAGGTGGATGTTTGTGAAGCAGTGAGGTATGCCTCCCTCTAATTTACTAAGGAGACGATGCATGCAACATAGAATAGGATTTTCTTTGTGTTGATGGAAATGCATCTACTCATGGTGGTGAATTAGCATCGAAGGCTATCACCTATTTTATATAAGAAGTATTGTCTTATTGCAGACTTCAAAGAGGACTTCCATAGAGCCTATGCGAAGGAAATGAAGGACCTGACTAAGTTATGGCACTCATTGCCATACTTAGTAACTGATGATGATTTTCTCATTGCAGTACAATAATGGCCAGAAGAATGGATGAATCTACTCGGTGGAGTGATTGGAACAAAAAAGGGTACCCTGTAGGATGGAGGTACAGGTGGAAAGGATGTAGAGAGAGAAATAGAAGAAATAGAGTAGGAGCATGAGGAACCCCTCAGTGATTCAGGAGTATCAGAGGAGTCACCTTTTAGTATTATAAGGAGAGAAACAACAACTGCATCAAGCAAGAGGAAAAATCAGAAAGAAGATAAGTCCAAGGGTGCAACATCACTTTTCCTCACTGACGTGGACATCGATGAAATCCGTGAAATGGTCCAGGAGATCACTTCAGAGACCTAGGACAAAATTGAGAATTTCTATAGAACGATATTGGATGAGGTACAACTAGGCATCATGGAGTTGAAGGAATTTCCACAAATAGAGAAACAACCAGAACAAATCACTTTGCCACTACAGGTAGAACGAATAATAGAAACACAATTTTGCGTTAAAATTTTGCAGGTGCCAGCTAGGGAACTACAGTTCTACACACCAGAGGAAAAAGAATGAGCCAAACCATAGAAGATGATCAACACAAATATTTCCACACTATCCATTTAGGTGTTGCATGAATTCCATCAAATTTTATCAGTTGAGCTATAGGAGTAGGAACAACGAACCTTGACATTGATGATGTAGGTGGAAAAGGAGAAAGTTGCACTGAAGAAGGAACCAGAGCATGTGGCTAAGAATAGAGGCAATGCATGTAAATGATAAGAGCAGTTGGAAAAATATATCGAAGGTACTTGCAGCATGGTCCTAGATGTGAAGGTCGGTGAGGAGGAACCACCAAAAAAGAACATCATGAAGCTCGCCCTCACACTGAAGGAATCAAAGAATACACTAGTAAAGATAAAATTTGAGTATGAAGTGTAGATATTAGAGTTACAAATAAGGATTCTGCTAGCCATACCAGAGGTGCGGGAGCAGAGACAGAAAGCCTTAAAGGGAACATTGAAAGACATATCTGACACAATGGCAAACTATGGGAAATTATTTGATGACACGATGCATATTTGGACCTCAATGTAGAAGGATCCATACATCCAAAAGGTCGAGGAATAACAAGTGAAGCGGAAGTAGCATGAATAGATCTTGACAATTGTAAAGACTCTACTAGTCTTGTAGAAGCTTACCAATATTACTGAATGAAAGAACCTCCAAAATTAGATAAATGATCTTCGGAGGAAGGAGAAAAATTTTCAACCGAGGATTCAACCATGTCAGGATGACGCCCTCACAATTTCTCAGGAAGTGGATGAAAGGATCAAAGAGTTGAAGAAAATGGAGGCAAAAATGCTATAGAAGGTTGTTGGCCCAACCACAAAAGCATTGCTGGAGGAGGGGCGCTGAGAGGAGAAACAAATGGAAGAGATATTCCAGCAGTATAATGCAGTCTAGAAGGAATTGCAGCAAGAATCAAGGGAATCGCAAGTGAGTGACTCAGGACAAGTCATAGGTGAGTGTTGGGGGCTTATTGAGTGTAGCCCAAATTGGTCCAAATTTTAGTAAAAAACCCCAGATTTTGAGGAGTAGAGTGCACGAAGCTGGCAAAGTTTTATTTGTCGCACACTATATAGGGTCTTTGGGGTGGGTCAAAAATCTCTTATTTTGTAACGAGTATCAGGTATTATTCCATTTTTTTGTTGGATCCATGGTATGTGGACCATGGTATTGTAGTAAGAAATCTTATATAAAGAAGATGTAATGCTTTGTCAAAGATAACTAAGAATAAATAGAATTCATAATTGTTCATATGTTTGAGTTTTTGTTTTGGGGAAGGCTCAACAACTAAGTGTGGGAGGCCTTGAAAAGTCTACAGTTGGGTGCATAGACCACCTGCAGCTGGGTGCGTAGATTAGAGAAGTATATGTATTGAAAATCATTATTAATAAATAATATGTTTTGGCGAAGTATTGAGTATATTTATGTGTTCATTATCTGTTGTCATATATATCATCATGCATGCATTTTACTGAATTACGTGAAATAATACATGTTATATTGTTCTCTATTATGTTTATGTATTAAGTACGAGTCTGTGAAATTAATAATCAACGTGAAGTTATTCATGTATACAAAGTTGTAGATAGATATAAGATGTAAGTTAATACACAGGCGCCACAACATGCATATCCCTCTGGTTGCACAAATGTGGTTCCACAACCTTCCATAACCACTTCCGATGACACTACGGTTTTCTTGCAGGTTGTTTCCGAAAGGGCCAATGGTTGGGGGTTTTGTTGGTGAGAAGTACACTCTGAACCTAGGTATAGCACCCTTAAACCAACACTTCCTCTAATATTTGAGCTCATCATAGTAAATCTGATCCTTGAATGTTAAAGGAATACACTATCAAGTTGTTTTACCTTTTCCTTCTCATCCTTCCTATAGGGAACATACCTCAACATCTCCATAAATTATAAGGTCCCTATACTACTAGTGTAGCCCCTTATTGTTATTAGTAAAACCCCCTTATTATATTTTTGTGCCCATGTAGTCCCCATATTGTTATTATTGTGCGCCATAGAAGCCCACTATTGTTATTATTGTGCCCTTACATTATTATTGTTATGTCCGCTCTGATTATATTATGACCCCTTAGACTCCTATATATAGAAAGGAGGTCTTATCATTTGTATCATCTAAGAATTGTTCATTTGTGCAATGTAAAGGAGGTTTCCCCCTCAAAGAGGCTTATTTTTAAGGCATTGATCTATCTTTTCTATCTCTGTGAGATGGTTTCATAACATTTAGTATCAGAGCATTGGATTCTATGGTTTTGCTACTCTAAAGCGGTCATCGTGGTATTTTCGCTATAACTTTTTTTCTGTGATGTTTTAGAAGCTATAAAAAAAACCCTTATTATTATTATTAGTACAACACCCTTATTATATTGATGTACCCATGTAGTCCCCATATTGTTATTAGTATGCCCCATAGAAGCCACTATTGTTATTATTGTGCCCTTACATTATTATTGTTATGTTGACTCCAATTATATTATGACCCCTTAGACTCTTATATATTGAAAGGAGGTCTTGTCCTTTGTATCATCTAAGAATTGTTCATTTGTGTAATGTAAAGGAGGTTTCCCCCTTGAAGAGGCTTATTTCTAAGGAGTTGATCCATATTTTTTATCTTTTTGTGAGCTAGTTTCATAACATAAACTTGGTCATGTACTCTTGATTTATCATGGAACCCACCTTGAGCTCATAGAATTCCTTGGTCTTCCTGTCATAATATATCTCAGATATGTACTTTTTCCTGGAGAGTATTTTAAACTCATGCCAACTAAGATCCTGTTCCTTAATGCCTCTGACATACTTAACTTCTTCCCACCAAATATTTTATTTTCCCTTAAGACTGAATATAGCTACCTTGGCTTTCATGTTCTTTGGATAATCATGAAATCTGAAAAATTATTCATCCCAAGAAGTCATTCTTCTACATCTTCTGAATTCTTCACATCCCCATAAAAAGTAGGAGTCTTGGCTCTCTTGAAATCATCTAGAAAGTACCCCTACTCACTCCTCTAATAAGGATGATGGTAGTAATGATGATGATGCCTCTTAGAACCCAATCTTGAATAAAATCCATGAGTTCTAGCTCATCTATCAGGTGTATCCAAATATATGTCACCTCTGACTGTATCATATATGGCTACCATATGCCCCATTTGTCTTCTCCTCTTATTTATCTCTATGACTATTCCCAAACTATCAATGCTTTTGCAAATATGTAATTATCTTAAGAATCACTACATTGACTTCTACTTGTTTTTCTTAAGCTCTGAAAATCCTTTCCTATGCATCAATCAACCTATTGTTGTCTACCTTGAAACTTCAAATATATGCCCTCATGCTCCTCAGTGTATCTACTAAATTAGAAGAGTACTCTTCTCCTTACTTATTAACCAAAATTTCCTATTCCATTGATTTCACATCAGGCTTGTAGGGGGAGTCATGTGAACTATAGTCCACTAATATTCTCATCATCTCTAATCTTCTATGTCTTGCAAACATACCATGTCAGTAAACCAAATAGAAGGCATAATCAAATATACCTCAATGTATCTTAGGGGAGCCTATTGCATTTGCAGAGGCTGATCTAGATTAGCATGATAAAATATTACGAGCATATCATTTTTTACATAAATATCATAACCATAAAAATAAAAATACATGCACAACAAATACATTGATAATTTACATGCAAGCATAACAATCACATTTATCCCATCCAGTCCAAGTGTTTCAACCTATAGGCTCTAATACCACCCTGTAATGCCTCCTCCCACATTTACAAACTTTCACAAGCTATGTAGGGTAAAGATGACTTGGGTGTCACTATGATATGACCCAACCTCCAAATTCTAGTTGTGGAAGTGGGGCCTACAAACTAGCACACATATTGACATCCCTCACAAACTACATACCACTCAAGAACTTGGCAGCCACCCCAGGTGGTCAATCCCTGAGCTGGAAATTTCTTTTTCTAGCTTAACTCCACAACTGCACCCATAACACAACATCGATGCAGTTGGTAGGCGATAACGACACTAACAAGCTTGTCTCCATGCGGTTATGACCCAAAATCAGTAGTTTTTTGCGTGGCTAGTGCCAATTTGTCAGGCTAGCCTTTAGGCTACTACTTATAACTTTCCATAAACATAACTACAATGATATGAATGCCAACCATTCAAAACCTAAGTAAGATCTTGACCTAGACATACCTAATACATGATACTCATTTCGTCAAATATATGGTAAACATTCAAGCTAGAGGTCATGAATGCATATATGATCATAAAATTCTAAACTTCATCAGAGAATTATCATGAAGGTACAATATCCTCTCAAGGTAGCTACAATAACACTTATCAACCCATGAATTCATCAATCATTCAGTCACTTACAAATCATGAACAAGATCCATAACAAGAGCACATCATATAATGAAGCATATAACCAACACATAACTAGAATAGAATCCATGACAAATAAACCATACAATAAACATAATAACCATTGAAAGTTCTCATCAACCACAATAAGAAAATAACTTATATTAACATATGCAAAGGCCAACCAAGTCAGGGACTTCCATGTACCACCCAACAACATATTGGGCTAGACCAAATATATATTTCAACCAATCACCCCCGTTCCATATTCCAAGCATGAATGTGGGGTCATATGGGTTTAACCAAAATAGAACCAAATAGGGATTCAAGAGGCCAAACACATCCACCCTCAACCACAGTGATTTCACCTAACCAATCCAGAAATCACTAACACCAAAGCAAGTGTGGATGGATCCAATTTTCTTCACCACATCCAAAAGAATTTTCCTATCTCCACCCATCTGTTAAGAGCTATAGGAGAAAATGCACCTCCACCCTTGACCCTTGGAAATTTCCTGAGACCACCTCACCACGATCCAAAGTCTACTTGTCGTCCAAAGCTTAAACCAACACAAGGCACCCAAAATGCCATGACTATCTAGGAAATGACAAGGCAAGGATGAAAACACTGCCAATCCAGGAAAATCCCATGAGAATGGAAAAATAATAAATAAAAACCACATGCAAGTACCATGCATCCAACAACCAACAACGAAATCACACATGCAACCTATTACCTTCAAAGTATTCATGTTGTAGCTACCGATCCAACCTTCTCTTTCGCTGCCCACCAATTTGTTCCTTGTTCTTCTCTTGCTTTCTCCATGTCCAAGTGAATGTTAGATTGCTCCAAGAATGCTCTAAGTTTGCAAGAGTGTAAGAGTATGGAAGAAGAGAGCTAAAAGCTAAAATGGAAAAAGTTGTAATGGCAAAAATTTGTGAACTGTTTCTTTAATGTTCTTTTATCATTAATGTCTAGTCTCTTTCTTTTATTTCTTTTCTTTCATTTTCCTCTAATTTCTATCCAATTTCCCTTGCATTCATATTTGTGTCCTTTCACCTTCCTTTTCTCCCATTTTACTTTAGTTCCTTAATTAAATTCTTATTGTGTCTTTGCCTTTACCAATTTCCTGAGCCATTAATAAACCCCAAGTGATGTCGACTATAATGTTTACCCACCGTTCAACTTGGAATGTGTGTTCCATGACCTTGGTATTACTTTATTTACGTGGAAAATGAACCAGGGGTTGTTACAATAATGGATTAGTCACAAGTATCTTGAATAAGGTAAATTTTGACACAAGAAGTGTCTTATTACTGCAAATAATACCAAAGTAAATGATGTGCCAAAAAAATGATAAAAGCACATCTTTAATGACTCTAGCATGGTCAAAGAAAATATAAAGGGGGGAATATGGCCTTCCAATTTAGTTTCCTTGGGGGGTGGTGAAATCCATTGGAGGTGCACCCAAAGTGAAGGTATAACCAACATAGATCCATATTAATTATGGATCTAACATGAGACACGAGGGATAAAATTTCTTTAGGTGCAAAATTTTTTCAAAGTGCAAAATACAATGTCTAATTTTCGTTGTTTAAATTGCATTTTTCAATAGATAACTTAAACTTGTCAATTAAAAAAATCTTTGTAGGAGTTTGATTAAAAAAAACATATACCTAAGAAAAGACCAAATTGTAAAACACTAAGACCACTTCAAAAATTTTAACCATAAAATCTTATTTTTTTTCAATAGTTTTATATGATATATACATAATTTTTTTAAAACAATATATAATATATACATAGCTGACATCAAATATTTTACATGACATGTGCATTAAGACATTTTACCAACACACATTAAAATATTTTTTTTGTTATTAATACATTTATAAGTATATGTCAATGTTAATTCATACATTGAATACTTTATTATATACAACATTAAAATATTTTCTTTTAACATATTTTTTCAATATATAGACATATAAAGTTGATATCGACATAAATTAGTTAACATATATCTTCAAATAGTTTAATTTAAATATTGTGCTGAAATATTTTTGAAAAACATAAGGTTTAAACATTTTAATCACGCATTTTATTTACTTCTGATTACTTTAGATGAAATTATATTATGTCATATGGACAACTAACTAAACATGCATACTATATTCAATTTAATTTTAATTATAGCCAATATTGCTTTCCTATTTAGAGAATAATTTTTTTCGTAGAGGGACACATGTTAACTCCACGTTGAGCATGAACATAATTACACATCACCCTCATACTGGGTTGTAGAATGAACCTCTTGGTTCAATGAAATAGGTAGAGTGACATGACCCAAAGAGATGAAATCTAAGGTATGATGCATTGTTTATTCTAGATCCTATTCACAACCCATGGTCAAATTACCTACGTAGAAGTGCTAAAAACAATGCCACTAAGTTGCCACATCATAATGAAATACTAGGGACAAAAGTCATTAGTTAGGTGTCACTCTAGGCAATGTATTAAATAACTAAAGTCCCCTAATATGGATTCATTCATTGTTAAGTACGAGTAATATTAACACTTATTCAATTTGAACTAGTGCTTGATGAATGTATGGGATGTAATTTTCCAACAAACATTCCCCATTACTAAAGGGTTTACACTCAATGTAATAAAATTTTAATTTGAAATGTTTGGTTACCTTAGAATGTTGACCTCATATCGCTATTTTGAAATTAAATGTGAGAGTTTTCTAATTAACTAGCAAATTTATTTTTATTAAGAAATATATATTTTAAAGTCTTATTAGAAGGAATTATTTGACTAGTAGCTCTTAGGAAAGGTTTGGGTGCATGCATAATGTGAAATTATTACACATGAAGAAGAAAATGCTCAAAAGTAAATTGAAATCAATGATAAGAGAAGGAAACCCCTATCTCCATCTTTTATTTTCCAAAATCACAAGAGTGCAAGGAAAATAGCATACACTGATTTTTAAAATGTGGCCTCAAAACTTCCAATACTTTCAACAAAAAAAAAAACAAAAACTCACATTTAATCAACAATACTAAATATGTATAACATAATAAAAGTTATCCAAATCTAATTAGTTATAACTTAATAAAATTAGATTGCTTAATTTTGCGTTATGTGACGCTCAAGTAATGTCAGAGCTAAAATAAAATTGTATAGTGAACCTCTAATAGAGTAACAAATGAAATTTTAGCCCAACTATATGAGGTCTAATTGGCATATAAATGGTATACTATGTGGGTGGGAGAACATGCAAATTTCAATGTGATGAACTATATGGTTTTCAAAATAAAATCCTAAGCATTGATGCTAAAAGAAGACTGAGAATGCAAAGTTTGAAAACATGAAAATATATCAATTCTCACAATTAAATGACATGGAAACTAGAGAGTCAACTCTAGAGTGACAAGTGATTGAATGTGCTAAATTATTTTAAATGGCCTCAAATCCAACTAAATGAAGAAACAATGGATTTCTTCTCCAATAGGGTGGTTAGTTTATTGTGGGTTATTTGGTGCATGAGTGTACCAAATAAACTCAACCATTAGGTTGGAGTGGTTGGTGTAAAAAAAAGACTGAACAGTACCAGTATTAATATTTAAATATGAGTTATTTCTTTCTTTTAATCAAGGAAAAATTTTCGGGTTATGTGGGCTAATTTTCCATGTTTTTTCAAAAAAATAGATTCGCTAATTTTCATTTTTTTCTAAAAATGGTTCACCCAAATTCTATAATATAAAATTATTCTACTTTCAAAATGGTCAAAAATTTATATAAAGGCTATATAAAATTAATAGAAGTTTGAAAATTAAAAAAATATCACCAAATATTTTAGAGACTACATATTATAGACTAGTGAGATTCAACAAGTTTTCTAAATTTTAGGATAAGTTTTCATCCTTAAAATTTTCCCTCCCCTTAATGTGTAAATATACAGCATTTATGAGAAATAATTAAATAAAACTACCTCCTTTTAGGACTTATTTCAAGTTATTAAGAAGATAATTCTTCTTGATGTGTTAAATATCCTAATACCAACCCATATTCATTTTCTCGCAACAATTATTTATTCACAGGAATTTATTTTACTATCCAAATAAATTCTGAACTTTTGAAAATTAAATCATTGATATTTTAACTTCTAGAAATTTATATGCAGTGGAAATAAAATTAGAGAGAGATCAATCACATATTACAATAGATAAACACCCACAACAATTCTCCTTCATTAATCAATCTTAGGAAAATTAGGATTTTGACCTACAATGAAATTACAAGGAAATATGCATTGATTGAAACTTGTAAATCAACCCCAGTGGAAGAACCTGCCCCTAGGGATTTCAACATAATTGAAATTAACCTTTAAAGAAATTCTTCTTGAATATATTCGACCCACATCTCACAAACAACTCAGCCTTGCATCTTCCTTTCGAACCTTTGTGCCTTACGAAATTCAACCTTGGAAAATTCGTTGCTCCAACAATTCAACCTCCTTGCTTCGAAAATTTGACCCTATAATTTCCTACAATTCGACCTCCTAGAAATCCTCTTGAATCCACCTACACTCTTCCTCCTTTGTGCTACAATCTAGCTAAGCCTCTCATTCTAGAGAAAATTGCTTTCACTACTTGTGTATATTTACCTCTACCTTAGGCTTATGTTATAATATTCATTAAGTCCAAATCCCTAACCCTAATCTCCCTTCTAGAAGATATAGGAGATCAATGGTTGAGATCATTTATAAGTCACTTAAATAGTTTAATTATTTATCCTTCAAAAGTGGCTTAATAGTCCACAATAATTAATTGACTTTAATTACTATACTTTTCCTAAGTTAGACTTAGGAAAGAAGGCATAACTCACTTTCTCCATCAAGCAAGCACCTAAATAGGAAATGAGTCATATTCTACATGATAAGACACAAGCCTATACAAAATATGTAGTAAAGCTACCATAAGCTTGAACATGACGATCCTAAATGTGATGACCAACATGCAAACAACTGTATAAATTCTTCACAACATTATTAGGTTAGAAATCAAACTAGTGAGAATATATGATAACCATTTAAATGAATATTTAAATGGGGAAAGACAACATGAATCTCTATATTATTGAATTGGGAAAATTTACATAAAAGAACTATATCACCATGGTAGATTTGTGAAGATGACATTCAATCTTCATCTTTGAGACAATCACATCCTTGAGGAGGCTTTTTGTATCCGCACTATTATAGTAGTATCTGGAAGAAAATTAATGCTTAATGACAGAAGATGGTATGAACACCAATACTAATGAGATGCAATGATTCACTTGATATTATAGACAATGAATAAATATTTGAATACACTTGTGCATTATAAACTTACATTTATTGAAATCCCAAAACCCATGAGAGTTCTACATATTTATATTTTTCTCTATAGAATTCCATGCATGGGAAGTGAATATATTTCCCAAGTTAGGCCACAAAATTGGCTGTTAACTCTAGTACTTCATCACGACTGGAAAAAAATGTGAGTTTTTGATATTTTTCGAACTTCAATATTGAATGGAAATAACTAGATTGATATATTTAATGTGTTATTGTTATACAAGAATACTATGCAAGTATCAAAGGATTACTTATCTTTCCTCCATAATTATTGTACCATGTAGGTAATACTTTGGTCAACTACTTGATTTCACTTTGTTTCTTCATATATAAATGAGGTACTCCTTACGTTTTAGTGTTTAAGTGGCCTTATTGTATTAATGCATGATCGTAAATGATGTTTTTAGTGTAAAACCCTTTGACTTATGCAAACAAACAAAAATGGTGTAATAATATTGTTCCTATCTCATTTTTGGTTGCTTGACCTAACTCACAAGCATATGTGGTATTTTTAATTACCTTCGGATGAAAGAGGATCTTATCCACACTTATCACCCCTAGGTTTTCTTTAGAGGCATTATCGTAACATAATACCATTTTTGTTTTATCTTGTAACAAGTGGCTTAGTTTTTGTCCAAGGGTGACTTCATTACCTTTGAGGATCTATGTTGTGGCCCCTCAAAGTTCAAAAGTTTTATATGCTTGAGATAAAAATGGATTAATCTAAGTGTTTTGGGTGGTGTAGCGATGATCAAATTTGTCTCTAATTCCTTTAGGAAAAACATATTTTCTTTGAGCATTAATGATTTTTTCCTTCAAGATGGCATGGTTTCTAGCTAGTTAATTCTTCCAAGAGAGGAATTTTGGTAGAACAATCTAAACTATAGTTGGAGCACCTTTGGGCCTACCTTACCTTAAGAATTGGTTAACCCAATAGATAAGTAGTTATTTCTAGTCTCGAGGGAGCATTAATTTAGCATCACCATCTTAACCACCCATTGTCATACTTTCTTTGTCACTACACATTTCAAGGAAAAGTGCTTGATGTGTTTTTTAACCCCGTACAGAAATTACCTGCATATGAATTCTAAAACATAGAAAATAAACAAAGTGAGAACATAACACATAAAACACATATACACAAAGATTCTCCCCTGGATCCCAAAATTGGGACTACTAGCTTGATTTTTTTCATTATTTTCCTTTCAATGTTACAATACATATTTATACATGTCAAAGTAGCCAACACCATGGACCGAAAACCATAACGTCCAAAACCATGTGCGAAAATCATGCACAAAACCATAGGTAGTCCGCTCAACCTAATATAGGGTCCAAAAAAAAACATTCCCAGGGCGCTGCCTTAGACCCCATATAGGAGTGCTAATCGCCCCCCTCAAACCCCTGGGATAGGGGGGGATGCTACCCCCCATTGAGCAATCGGTGCAAGGAGAGCGGGCTCCGCCCCCCCTCTAACCCTCCGGTTAACTACATGGGCTAGTCATGGAAAGAATATAACACAACCCAACATTCTCCCACTTGCTGTTTTATTTCCACAGGGGGCCAGAAGAGATCTCAGTCATTAACATCTATCGTTTCTATACACCAAGAGAACTTCTCAGAGCTCACAGATTTTGTCAATTCATCTACAGTATTCTTCAAATTCCCACCTTTACTAGCAACGCCTTTTCATCCTCTATCATATCCCCCACAAAGTGATATTGAACATCAATATGCTTTGTCTTTGAATGATATGCAGGGTTCATTGCCAAGAAAATTTCACTTTGGCTGTCACAGTCTATCCTTATAGCTTCTTATACTAACCCCATACTTGAACACAATCTATGCAACCAAAAATATTCCTTGCTTGCATGAGTGGCTACCATGTATTCTGCCTCTGTAGTTGATAGTACCACTACAGATTGTTTCTTACTCATCCAACTGACTTCACCTCCAAATAGTTTAAACACATACCCACTTGTAGATCTTCTCTGATCTAGATCTCCAGCCCAGTCTACATCAACAAAGCCATGAATATCCAACACTCTATCCAATCCTATTCTTCCTTGGTAGCACAAACCATAATCACTAGTGCCACGCAAATACCTGAAAACCCGCTTCACTGTTGTCTAGTGCTCCTTCCCTGGTTTTGATATAAACCTTCTCAATACTCCCACCGCATGTGCAATGTCTGGTCTAGTATAGACCATCACATACAACAGGCTACTGACTACACTTGCATATGGAACACGAGACATGTCCTCTTCCTCTTCTTGTGTCTTGGGACATTGTTCAACATATAACTTTACACCTATAGGACTAGGAACCTTCACCAGTTTATTATCTTGCATATTAAACCTCTGCAATATTGTCTCAACATACTTCCTCTGGTTTAAATAGAGCTTCCTCTTTGTCCAATCCCTTTTAATTTCCATTTCCAAAATATAATTCACAGCACCAAGATCTTTCATGTCACATTTGGAGGACAAATGGGTCTTCAAATCCTAGATAATTTCTTTTTCATTTCCAATCAACAACATATCATCCACATACAAGACTAGATAAATTACACGGTCACCAATTAACTTAAAATACAAACAATGATCTACTTTGCTTCTGGTGAAGCCAAGTCCCTATATAAATGTATCAAATTTATGATACCACATCCTTGGTGATTGTTTTAACCCATACAAAGACTTCTTTAACTTGCATACCCGTTCATTTTTACCCTTCACCACAAAGCCTTCAGGTTTCTTCATGTAGATCTCCTCTTCCAGATCCTCGTGAAGAAATGTTGTCCACACATCCATCTGTTCTACCTCAAAATCAAAAGTAGCAACAACAGATAAAAGTAATCTAATAGAAGTTACCTTGGCAACAGGAGAAAAAATATCACCAAAATCAATTCCCGACACCTAGGAATAACCTTTTACTACCAACAGAGCTTTGTATTTCTCCACCTTTCCTTTTGCATTTGTCTTCTTCTGGAACACCCATTTGCTGTGAATGGGTTTCCTTCCAGCCATCAGTTCCACCCGATCCCAAGCATCATTTTTTTGCAAAGATGTGATTTCATCAACCATGGCCTCTTTGCATAGTTTTCCATCCTCTGAATCTACTGCTTCCTTCACAGCTCTGAGATCATCATTAGTAATATATAAAAACAAAAATTGAACAGAAATCAGATGGACTATACCTTTCTGGCTACCTTATTTCTCGAACTGATCTTCTCACACCCGGAGTTTGTGGCTCTTCATCTTCTGATTCCTCCTCTGCTGTAGAGTCTGATTCTTCCTCCTTTAGCTCAAACTCTATCTTTTCAAGTCCCTTTGGTTGGACTTCATGTTTAATAACATCTTTTACCTCTCTGAACACCACATCTTGGTTGTACACAACCTTCCTTGTTATTGGGTTCCAAACTTATAATCCTTTAAACCATCCTTATGCCCAAAAAGATGCATGTTTCAAATATACTATCCAACTTAGTTCGTTTCTCCTTTGGAACATGTACATATGCATCACATCCAAATACCCTCAAATGTGAAAGAGAAATTTTCTTACCAATGCATACCTCTTGTGGAGTCTTATCCTCCAACACTGATGAAGGTGATTTGTTTACCAGGTAGCATGTTGTCTCCACTGCCTCTGCCCAAAATTCTTATCCTAACCTAGCACCACTGAGCATCCTTCTTGCCCTTTCCATCAGCGTCTTGTTCATTCTTTTTGCAACTCCATTTTGATCAAGGGTGTATGGGGTAGTCTCTTGTCATGCTATAGCACACTTCTTATAGAATTCTTAAAATTCCTTCCTACAAAGCTCTTCACCGTTATCTGTACTCAACACCCTTATCTTCTTCTCTATCTAGTTTTCCACTAGAGCCTTAAATTATTTAAACCTGTCAAAGGCTTTGGTTTTCTTCTTAAGGAAATATATCCATGTATTCCTTGAGAAGTCATCTATAAAGGATACATAGTACACAGACTTACCCAGTGATGAAACCTTCACAGGTCCAAACACATCACTGTGCACAAGCTCTAATATCTGTTTCAACCTATTACCACCAGAGGGGAAACTCACCCAATTCTGCTTCCGATATACAAAATTTTCATAGAAATCAAAATACATAGAGCTATTACTCATATCTTCTACCATACCTTTACCATGAAGTATTTGAAGATCCTTCTCTCCAATATGTCTAAGCCTTTGATGCCACAACATGGTCTTCTCTCCAAAGACCACTAGATTTTTTGCTCCACTTTCAGGAACCACAAAACTATTCCACCCATCAACAAGAGTTCTACCTTGCAACTTGTACAAAGTTCCAATTCAAACTCCCTACATCAATATCCATGCCCCCCAAACCATCTTGCAGGTATCCTTCTCGAAAATTGTTTTTACACCTGCATCATCCAACTTGCTTACAAAAATTAGATTTCTGGCCAATGTAGGAATATGTAGAACACCTGGAAGTGTTCTAACTCTTCCACCTTGTTACTTCAACTTTACTTTTCCATGACTAATGATTCTAGCCTTCCTATCACCCCCCAAGAAGACATCACCACCATCATATTTCTCATACTCACAGAACCACTCTCTACGGGGAGTGAAGTGAAAGGATACACCTGAGTCAATCAACCATGCCTCATGATCTACATGTGTACTTGAAGAAGCGAAGTAAACATCCCCACCTTTATCTTAGGTTGTTTTCGCCTCTGCTGAAGGAGAATCATCATATCCCTTTCCTTTTTCAGGAGATTTAGATTTACAGTCCCTATTGTAGTGCCCATCCTTTCCGCATTTCCAGCACACCACATTTACAAGTTTTATAGGAGATTTAGATATCCAGAGTGGGAGATATAAATCTAGAGGGAGATCTAAATCTCCAGGAAAACCTGTAAAGGTAGTGTGCTGGAAATGCGGAAAGGAAGGGCACTACAAAAGGGACTGTAAATCTAAAGCTCCTGATAAAGGAAAGGGATCTGATGATGCTCCTTCTGCAGAGGTGAAAACCACCTCAAATGAAGGTGGGATGTGTACTTGGCTTCTTCAAGTACACATGTAGATCATGAGGCATGGTTGATTGACTCAAGTGCATCCTTTCACTTCACTCCCCATAGAGAGTGGTTTTATGAGTATGAGAAATATGATGGTGGTGATGTCTTCTTAGGGGATGATAGGAAGGCTAGAATTGTTGATCGCGGAAAAGTAAAGTTGATGTTGCAAGGTGGAAGGGTTAGAACACTTCTGGGTGTTCTGCATATTCCTGCATTGGCCATAAATCTAATTTCTATAAGAAAGTTGGATGATGCAAGTGTAAAAACCGTGTTCGAGAAGGATACCTACAAGATGGTTCGGGGAGCACTGGTATTTATGAGGAGAGCTCGAATTAGAACTTTGTACAAGCTGAAAGGTAGCATGGTTATTGATGGATGAAACAATTTTGTGGTCCCTGAAAGTGGAGCAGAAAATCTAGTGGTCTATGGAGAGAAGACCATGTTGTGGCATCAAAGGCTTGGACATATTGGAGAGAAGGGCCTTCAAATACTTCATGGTAAAGGTATGGTAGAAGGTATGAGTAATATCTCTCTAGATTTTGATTTCTGTGAAAATTGTGTACATGGAAAGCAGAATTGGGTGAGTTTCCCCTCTAGTGGTAAGAGGGAAAAACATCTATTAGAGCTTGTGCATAATAATGTGTTTGGACCTGTCAAGGTTCCATCACTGGGTAAGTATGTGTACTTTGTATCATTTATAGATGACTTCTCAAGGAATACATGGATATATTTCCTTACGAAGAAATCTGAAGTCTTTGACAAGTTTAAAGAATTTAAGGCTCTGGTGGAAAACCAGACAGAGAAGAAGATAAAAGTGTTGAGGACAGATAATGATGGAGAGTTTTGCAGTAAGGAATTTGAAGAATTTTGTAAGAAGTGTGGTATAGCATGACAGAAGACTACTCCATACACACCTGAGCAAAATGGAGTTGCAGAAAGAATGAACAATACATTGATGGAAAGGGCAAGAAGCATGCTCAGTGGTGTCGGGTTAGGACAGGAATTTTGGGCAGAGGCGGTGGAGACAACATGTTACCTGGTCAATAGATCACCTTCATTAGCATTGGAGGTGTTAGTGTCAGTGTCTTGACACTACCATCGGTGATCAAATTGCTCTTTTGCATGAATATTAGGTGTCTCATTCGATCAACTGCGTTCCATTAGGTCATGGATCAACTGATGGTAGTGGTTTCATGTCAGTTTCCCTCATGACATTCACCTACTGACCTGTTTACACATTTTTGTTTTAGTCATTCAAATTCATCCTGTTTCATTTCATTTATAAAAACTAATTTTAGGGTTTAGTTTCACTAGGTCTTAGCGTTTTTCATTATGGTCATCCAAATTGAATAAAAGGTCAGTAGGCACATGAGGAAGATAAGTTTACTTTTTTTATACTAAATAAAGCTCTTTCCCTCAAAACTCTGTTTTGAAGTGAAATTGAGCATTTGTAGTTAATGAATCACTTGATGTAATTTTATTTAATTTTATTATCCTAATATGCAATTGAATTGTTCCTGGTGACCTAGTGATAAAGTCAACTCCTGCCACTACAAAAAAAATGTAATAAGTCCACCTGCAAAAAGGCAAAAGGAAAATGTAAGTTGTTAAGTCCCTATAATACTAGTGATTACCCCATTACTATTGTAGTTGTATCCCTTATTAATATTGTTGAGCCCCTATTGTCCCCATATTTTTATTATTGTGCTCCATAGAATCCCTCTATTGTTATTTTTGTGGCTTTATATTATTATTGTTAGGTCGGCTGGGTTATATTGTGACTCCATAGACTCCTATATATAAAAGGAGGTTTTTTCATTTGAATCATCGAAGAATTGTTCATTTGTGTAATGTAAAGGAGGTTGCCACCTCGAAGAGGCTAAATTCTAAGGTGTTGATCTCTCTTTTCTATCTTTTTGTGAGCTAGTTTCATAACGTTTGGTATCACAGCTTTGGATTCTAGGGTTTCACTGCTCCAAATAGTTCATCATGGCATTTTCACTATAACTTTTTTTCTTCAATGTTTCAGAAGCGAAAAAAAAACCATTTGGGACGAAATCGCATTGAACCGCGGATCTTAATTTCAAAGCTTTTCACGCTATATTTGTGGAGATATGATCCGAGGAAGTTGATCTTTTTGCAGACTCCTAAATTACATTCCAAACAAGTGACCTGGAGAAAATCATCATAAATTTCTCTCTCAACATCGGATTGAAATTTTGTAAGAAGGTACAGAAATAGGATGAACTGTAGTTTCTTGTATATATTTTTCAATGCCATAGGTTGAAATAGTGACATGTGGCAATTCATACAAGTTCGCTCTTCTGGAAAGGTCTATAATTAGGTCATCTTGTGAGATTGTGCATAACTCTTTCTTGGAGAATCCAATTTTGATCAGACTTGTGGCATTGGAAAGAGGACATAGAGGGCTACTATAGATTACAATTTCAGAATAGATGATCTGAAATTACAGAGATACATCAGATTCAATATCAAGCTCCTACAAAGTGGAAAAAGGTGTGTAATTTTTTTTAAATTTTTGCTTAAGCTTGGTTTGAAAAATTAGTTTGAAGGAATTCAAAGGGCATAGTAAAGAATTCTTATCGGTAATTGATGCCCCGAGGAAAGAAAATGCAAACATCTAGTAAGCAACCTAAAATCTCTAGCATGACTCATGAAGAAGAGGAAGAAATGCAACTTGATATATCAAAATTAAGAGACCAAGTGCAACAAGTGTCACTTGCACAAAAAGTAATAGAATCTAAGATGAAAGATGTAGAAGCTAAGATAGATAGTTTAAAGAAAGGTGTAGAAGCTAGGATGGATTGTTTAAAGAAAGGTGTAGAAGCTAAGATGGATGGCATGGAAGATAAGATGAATGGCATGGACGCTAAAATAGATGGCATGGATGATAAGATGGAAGAATTGAAGATAAATATGAATAAGTTGCTACAAGAAATGGTTACTAATGGTGAAAGGGTAGTAAAAGAAACTCATGATGAGAACAAAAAAAATGGTAATCATGATTCCATAGACTCTAATGTTGGATTGAAGACCCACCATATTCCAAAAATTGATATGAGGAAGATTGATGGCAAGGATCCCGCAACATGGATATTACAGATGGAGCAATTTTTCAATCTCAATAAGGTGCAAAACACACAAAAGGTATGTATTGCAACTTTATATTTGGAACCAAATCAGTTTTTATGGTATCAATGGCTTTGCTCTCGTAAAAAAATTATCACTTGGGCAATTTTTATGGAAGAATTGACAGCAGATACAAAAAGTAACACTTTTTTTAGCCAATTGATAAGTCTCAAACAAAAGGGTTCAATAATGGAGCATATTTAGGAGTTCCAAAAATTGAACATAAGGGTAAAAAATATTCTAGAGGAGCATAGTATTGATGTGTTCATAGGGACTTTAAAGGATAATATCCAACATGATGTTCGCCTTTGGGAACCTGA
>APFE030646241.1:354731-423692 GCA_000404065.3 Pinus taeda
GGTACTATGGCATACAAATTGGAGCTTCCTGTAGCTTCTCGAGTGCACCCAGTTTTCCATGTTTCATGTTTAAAGAAGGTTATAGGTGACAAGCTCCCAATTCAAAAAATACTACCAAAACCTAACGAGGAAGGAAAATTATATTGGAACCAGAAGCAATCATAGAAACAAGAACTTGATAGCTATGAAATCGATCCATTTCGGAGTATCTCATCAAGTGGAAGAACTTATCCACTGAAGATTCCACATGGGAGGATGAGAATTTTATACAGAAGCATCCAGAACTACTCAAGCGTTGAGGACAACACTTTTTGAAGTAGAGGGGCATGTTAGGTCCCTATAATACTAGTGATTACCCCATTACTATTGTAGTTGTATCCCTTACTAATATTGCTGAGCCCCTATTGTCCCCATATTTTTATCACTATGCCCCATAGAATCCCTCTATTGGTATTTTTGTGGCTTTATCTTATTATTGTTAGGTTGGCTGGGTTATATTGTGACTCCATAGACTTCTATATATAGAAAGGAGGTTTTGTCATTTGAATCATGGAAGAATTGTTCATTTGTGTAATGTAAAGGAGGTTGCCCCCTCGAAGAGGCTGAATTCTAAGGCGTTGATCTCTCTTTTCTATCTTTTTGTGCGCTGGTTTCATAACATAAGTGAAACAAAACATTTTGAAAAAAACTATCAAAACTATAGAAGAATGGGTCTTGTTTAATGAAAAATTAAAGGATAAAGGTATAAAATCCAATTGATGTGTTTCATGTCTTCATTATTGAATTGAAAAAGCCAAAGGGAGAAAAATCGTGATTTTGAGAAAACATGGAAAAACAGGGGAAAAATTGGAGCATCTTCTTGGTGTTGTGCATTATTTCCTCGGCGTTGCGCATTAAAAGTGCATTGCGCACCTATTGCAGTTTGACAGTGTAAATTTGCTCTTGCGCTGTGCATTAAAATGGTGCTACACACCTATCAGTAAGCGCTGCGCACTTGTTAGGGAAGGCTCAAACTCATCAAACTCGCTATCAAAACACCTCCAAAGTTATCTAATGCTTATTCCAAGTAAGTACAGTCCTCCACCTTGCTAAAGAAAAGTTGTTGCTTGGTTTATTGAGTTGTGTGGTTTCATCTAAAGCAAACCCTAGTATCTATGAATTTCTCCCGAAAACCCCACTCTCCTTATCAAACCCTAGCCCTATTACACTATTGCTTAACCCTAATTCTTCCTATCAAACCCTAGCCCTATTACACTATTCCCTAACCTTAATTCCCAACTCTTACAATTCCACTACCCCCCTTTCCCTTATTAAATTCTATACCCAACATCCTAAACACTATTCACCCCCCTCATTCCCCTAAAAAACCCCAAACTCCTACTCCCTCAAGCACTCACATCCCTATACACCTCACTTTCCTTGTATTTCTAAAATCTCTTCATACTCATCATGTTCCCACTACAAATCCTTCATCTCACATCAGCTATCACATCACCAAAACCAATGGAGAGAGATTTTGTTTTGATTGAGGAGGATGTCATTGACTTGGGTTCTCAAGGCTCAAGGATCAAAGACATGATCATAAAAAAGAAAGAGGCTGCGATACAAACCTTGTTAATCAACCTTGAGAGAGCTAAATGGGTCATTAGCTATCTTGAGCAAGAAAACAAGAAACTTACCGACAAACAAGAACTCATGGAGCTGCAAATCATCAAAGAAAACCGGTGAAAGTCCAAGAAGGCAAAGGGCAAGTTGACCTTTGTTGAACAAGAAATAGAGGATGACCAAGAGTATTTGTTAGAGAAGGTGAATATGCACTTGGAGAGGCTTCTTGAGAAGGCAAACAAAGAGAAAAATATTCTTCACCACATGGCATACCACTACCTAACCCAGAATAAGATTTGCAATGCAAGGACAAAGAGGTTAAGCTAATTTAAGAAGAGTTTTGAGGAACAAGAAAGAGAAATATAAACTCAAAATCTTGGCTGAAGCATCATTGGCTCAAAAAACCACCTAACAAGGATCACGCATGCCAAATTTAAAAAAATTTAGAGAATTTTTTTTCATTTTTTGAATTTTTTAATGTAAAAAACAAGCTTTTCCAATCGGTGCACAGCGCCACTGGCACTGCACTTTTGATGGAGGTATCCTCTTGCAAAATGGCTTACATATCTCGAATCAGCATGGAAAAATATGTAAACCTGGAAATAGTGAGAATATTTCGACAAGGTGTTGGCCTCCAAAGGGGCAAAAAACACCTAAAAAGTGCCCTCGCTGCCACTTTTTTGTTGTACAAGAAGCAGTCTTGGGAGAACCAATTTTGGAGGGGCAATGAGCTCCAAATCAGAAAAATCAAATTATTCCAAAAACTAGACAGGTATGGATTTTCAACAAGCCAAATTTCACCTAATTTGGACACTAGAAGGCTCCACAACTGTCCATGAATAGGCATTGCGCATTAAATTTTTGGTGCTGTGCATTAAACTAATTTTGCTAGTTTTGCTTAAATTTTCGGATTTCTCCCAGTTTTTTTGGGAAGTTGACTTTTTCTTCATTTCTTGGTAAATATATGCATGGTAAATAATATATTTGAAGTAAATATGGATGAAAATACCTCATAGGGTAGATACATCAAGTTCTAAGTGTTTTTGAACTGAATGAATTGGTTTCCTTGGTTTTAGAGGCAAGCTATTCCATTCCCTACTTTTGTGTTCCTAGTTTAGATATGGTTGAAACCACCCCTCTTCTCATGGATTCAACCTTGATAGATAGAATGAGTGGTTTCCTTGCCTATATTATGTAATTTTTTAGTCATTTGAAAAGGTTGGACTTTGGTAGAAGTGGTGGCACTCACTGAACATTTGTATCAACAGTTTGGTAAGGAATAAAACCAGGTTTCACAGCTATTTTTGTGGGATTCTTGTGACAATGAGTTTATGTATTGTTTCTTCTTTGTAGTAAGTTTTTCATATGTTTTATATGTATCATAATCCATATTTCTCTTCTAAGACTAACTGAATCAAGGTGAATGGACAAAATACACTGTTGTGTTTTGCCTTGGGAATGCATTTGGTTTTCAATGTTTTCAACTATTTGAAGAGGATTCATAGTTTCTTTATGCCAACCTCAACTCCTCAGCTGTATTAATATACCATATTAATCCTTTTCTAGTACATAAACCCTTGTCTACCTCACCCTACAGAACATGATTGTATCCCTGAGTTGATTTCTCGGACCTAATCTACCTTCTCCAATTGATCCAGTAACCAAACCTTCAAAATTAAACAAAAACCCTAGAGCTAAGATACCTAGCCTAAAATCTACACTAAATTCAGTCATTTAAAGCCCTAATTTCCAATATCCTAATTGAGATTGATAATAAGAGAGCCCTCTCCCAACCTGGTAGGGCTAGCTACCAGGTTAAGCGTGGTTTTATGTTACCCTAGATATGCCTTCCTTTAGCTTGAGGTAGATCAAGGCACTAACAGGAGGATAAAACTCCACAAGAGGTATGGACTGGTAAGAAACCCTCTCTTTTATATCTGAGGGTATTTGGATGTGATGCATATGTACATGTTCCAAAGGAGAAACGAACAACGTTGGATAGTAAATCTGAAAAATGCATCTTTATTGCGTATAAGGATGGTTTAAAGGGTTATGAGCTTTGGAACCCAATAACAAGGAAGGTTGTGTACAACCGAGATGTAGTGTTCGGAGAGGTGAAAGATGTTATTAAACATGAAGTCCAACCAAAGGAACCTGAGAAGATAGATTTTGTAAAGGAGGGAGAATCAAACTCTACAACGGAGGAGGAATCAGAAGATGAAGAGCCACAAACTCTGGGTGTGAGAATATCAGTTTGAGAAAGAAGGCAGCCAAAAAGGTATAGTCCATCTAATTTCTGTTCAAATTTTGTTTTATCTATTACTGATAATGATCCTAGAACTGTGAAGGAACCAGTAGACTTAGAGGACGGAAAACTCTAGAAAGAGGCCATGGTTTATGAAATGGCATCTTTGCACAAAAATGAGGCTTGGGATCTGGTGGAGTTGCCGGTTAGAAGTAAACCCATTGGTAGCAAATGGGTGTTCAAGAAGAAGACAAAAACAGAAGGAAAGGTGGAGAAATACAAAGCTCAGTTGGTAGCAAAAGGTTATTCCCAGGTGTCGGGAATTGATTTTGGTGATATTTTTTCTCCTGTTGCCAAGGTAACTTCTATTAAATTACTTTTATCTGTTGTTGAGTTGCTTTTGATTTTGAGGTAGAACAGATTGATGTGAAGACAACATTTCTTCATGGGGATCTAGAAGAGGAAATCTACATGAAGAAACTTGAAGGCTTTGCGGTGAAGGGTAAGAAAGAACTAGTATGCAAGTTAAAGAAGTCTTTGTATGGGTTAAAATAGTCACCAAGGATGTGTATCATAAATTTGATACATTTATACAGGGACTTGGCTTCCACCAGAAGAAAAGCAGATCACTGTGTGTATTTTAAATTAATTGGTGATCGTGTTATTTATTTGGTCTTATATGTGGATGAATATGTTGCTGGTTGGAAATGGCAAAGAAATTATCCAGGATTTTGAAGACCCAATTGTCCTCCAAATTCGATATGAAAGATCTCGGTGCTTCAAACTATATTTTGGGCATGGAAATTAAAAGAGATCGGGAAAAGAGGAAGCTCTGGTTAAACTAGAGGAAATATGTCGAGACAATATTACAGAGATTTAATATGCAGAATAGTAAACCGTTGAAGGTTCCTATTCCTATATGTGTAAAGTTATCTGCTGAATAGTGTCCCAAGACACAAGAAGAGGAAGAAGATATGTCCCGTTTTCCATATGCAAGTGCAATTGGTAGCCTGATGTATGCAGTGGTCTGTACTAGACTAGACATTGCACATGCAGTGGGAGTATTGAGTAAGTTTATGTAAAAACTAGGGAAGGATCATTGGACAACAGTGAAGTATTTATGTGGCACTAGTGATTATGGTTTGTGCTACCAAGGAAGACTAAGATTGGATAGAGTGTTGGATATTCATGGCTTTGTTGATGTATACTAGGCTAGAGATCTGGATCAGAGAAGATCTACAAGTGGGTATGTGTTTAACCTATTTGGAGGTGAAGTCAATTGGATGAGCAAGAAACAATCTGTAGTGGCACTGTCAACTGCAAAGGAAGAATACATGGCGGCCACTCATGCAAGCAAGGAAGCAGTTTGGTTGCAGAGATTGTGTTCAAGTATGGGGTTAGTAAAGGGAGCTATAAGGATAGACTGTGACAACCAAAGTGCAATTTTCTTGGCAAAGAACCCTGTATTTCATTCAAAGACAAAGCACATTGATGTTCAGTATCACTTTGTGAGGGATATCATAGAAGACAAAAAGGTGTTGCTAGTAAAGGTGGACACTTTGAAGAATACTACAGATGCACTGATAAAATCTGTGAGCTCTGAGAAGATCCCTTGGTGTAGAGAAATAATGGGTGTTGTATGGCTGGATAAATGATTAAGCTGTCTTGTGGTCCCCTGTGGAAAGAAAACAACAAGTGGGAGAATGTTGGGTTTTGTTATATTCTTCCCACAACTAGCCCATGTAGTTAACCGGGGGGTTAGAGGGGGGGTAAAGCCCCCCCTTTGTTGCGCTAGTTGTGTAGCGGGGGGGTCACAGGGGGTTCGAGGGGTGTAGGTAACCCCACTCTATGGGGTCCGAGGTTAGGCTAGGCGGACCCACCTATGGTTTTGTGCATGATTTTCAGACATGTTTTTAGACACCATGGTTTTTGGTCCATGGTTTTGGACGTGATGGTTTTCGGATCATGGTATTGGATGTTTCAGCATGTATAAGTATGTATTATAACATTGAAAGGAACATAATGAGAAATCAAGCTGGTAGTCTTGGTTTTGGGATCGAGGTGAAAATATCTGTGTATATGTGTTTTATGTGTTATGATCTTATATTGTTTATTTTATGTGTTTTAGAATTTGTATGCAAGTAATTTCTGTACGGGGTTAAAACCTATAGGATCCCAAAACCGAGACTACCAGCTTGATTTTTTCATTATTTTCCTTTCAATGTTACAATATATATTTATACATGCCTAAGCATCCAATGACATGGACCGAAAACCATCACATCCAAATCCATGGACCAAGAACCATTGCGCCCAAAACCATGTGTGGAAATCATCCACAAAACAATAGGTAGGTCCGCTGAACTTAATATAGGGTCCCAAAAAAAAAATTCCCGAGGCGCTACCCCGGACCCTGTAGAGGGGGGCTACCTACCCCCCTCAAACCCCCCGGACGGGGGGGCTGCCTTCCACCTATGACCCCCCCATTGCGCAACTGGTAAAATGAACCCTCGGTTAAGCACATGGGCTAGTTGTGGAAAGAATATAACACAACCCTCGAGGGAGCATTAATTTAGCACCACCATCTTAACCACCCATTTTCATACTTTCTTTGTCACTACACATTTAAAGGAAAAGTACTTGATAGTCTCTTGATGGAATTTGCATAATGCACATTAGTGAGCACCAGTATTGTAGTAATAATGTTGCATCTCCTAGGCTGCCTACTTTACTCTTATCAACTCGGTAGTTCGTAACAAACTTGGAAGTGTCAGTGCTGTATGCACAAGTACTAGTTCTCACTGCATGTTGTCACTTGGTCAACCAACGTGAGATCACTAGGAGCTCAAGACAACTTCTATGGATTCTAGAAGAAGCTATACATGTGATGGAAGGGAAGAAATATTACTCTACAGATGCTATTCTAACAGCAGAAAGGAGAAAGGCTAAAATGTAAAGCAAACCTAGTAAACCCTAATTAACCAGCTAATTATGCTTTTGCAAAAAGCGCTATGAAAACAATGAAAGGAATGCCATTACTTACTCAAGGAAGTAAACAACATCTTAATATGTTATTTCTATAAGTAAATAAGCAAAGAACGTATTTTTGGATTTTTATGTATTTTTATGTGAAATTGACATGCATGTAATTCATTATGTGTGAATGTGGTAGCGAATAGGTGGCGTTGGAGGGCAGTTTTGGTACTTGAGAGGATGTAGGATGGTTTGGATGGGTCCTACGAGGTCTCAAGTGGCCTTCTGGAAGCTTTTCCCACACTCGGCCTTCAAAATAAAGCCTACAGGAAAATCTATAGGACACAAAATATCTACAGGAGGAAAAACAACGTCCTACAGGAGGAGGCTGAGAGCAATTCTCACTAGTTTGAGGGTTGGAGAGTGGGTGAAAAAGGTGGATGAAGGTTGGAATGAGGTTTTAGGGCACCTATGGTCTACCATGAACCACTAGGAGAGAGAAAGATGATTGGATTTGCTCAAGGAGAGAGGAAGAAGTTCTAGGAAAAAAGTAGGAAACTAAGGCAGAATTGAGGTGAGGTTTAGGAGACCAATAGGGCATGGATTAGATGGAGGGTCTAATTGCTAATAAGCTAGCCTACTACTGGAAGAAATATGCTACATAGAAACTGACAGTCAACCAAGGAAATCAGACAACAAGTGAAATGAATGCATTGAGGAAAAACAAAGTTTTGCATAAAAAGTGTCCAAACTATGATCTATGAAAGGAAATGATGAGAAATAATGTAGGAAATGGAAGCATGAAGGAAGAATATTTCTAATAAAGTAGTAAGCATGATGAAGAAGATCTAAAGCGAAGCAAAACTGAACTATTAACCTTCTAAAAAGCTACAAACACTAGAAGTCCTATGAAGGAGGAAAATCTATGTTTTTGGGGCAGCAAGAGTCTTTGCCTCAAATCATGCTTCCAGAGGGAGGAAGAGAGTCCAAGGCACTATTTCTAGCCTTTTGAATCTTTGTCGATCACTGTTTAACCTACTACAGAAAGCACAAATAGAAGCAAACTACTAAATCATCAAAAGCAACCTATTCTTAACCATAAAATAAATACATCTAACAACAACTAATCTACAAACTGAAACAAAGCATATAGATACAAGTAAAGAGGAGCTTGGCTGCTTGGATTGGGCCCTAACCCAAGAGCTTCAACCCTCTGAGGTAACTCAGTTCTAGCTCAAAAAGGATTCCATCTTTATTTTCAAAACAATAACAAGATTACATGAAACTATCACAAAAAATAAGCTCGAAGTTGGAGTAGAGTTTACATAAGCAAAAATCCAACAAAAATCAAACCCTAATGAGGCCCTAGGCTTCTCTACTTATCCAAATGAAGCTACCAATAGCTTCCTTAAAATCAGGGAGGCTTGGCTCCCAAAACTCGAGATAATCATCAGTCATCCTCCACTTGCTCGGCTGCCTTTTAGTGCATGATTCGGCTGCTTGTACTCCGAGCTGAATGAAGGGGAATTCGAAGTGAGGAGTAATAAATGAGGGGGATTCCCTCCTATAAGTTCTCTCCTTTGTCCACTTCGAGTTATTGCTGCCATTTGTCCATTGGATCCTTGACTTTGACCTCAAAACTCATCAATAATGTGCATTAAATACATGTTAGACCACATGGCACAATAACTAACTCAACTCACTCTATAAGCATAAATTTCATTAGAAAATCATGTAATAAGCTAAGAGAATGGTTGGTTTGACTAGGTTAGGAGGTAAAATGAGCACATATAATTACCCATTTATGAGGCTCATCATCACCCCTCTACTAAAAGTGTTTCTCATCCACTGAGCAACTTAGTCAATCTCCTCATCTTTTATGGCCCCGGTGGCCTCCTTAGCACCCCATGCTTGTGATGTGGTTTGCTCTTCTTTACCATAGAATCCTGCCTTCCTGTCTATCTCCTTCCACTTCTCTTCCTCTTCTTCTTCCCTTCTGCCTTCCAGCATGCCTAACAGCAGTGGGGGACTCAGTTTGAGGCCAATCCAGTTGACCTTCAGCCTCTGCATGGAGTGATTATACATTGGCACTCTTCTCAATGCCTCCTTCAGCCTCATGGGGGAATGATATTCACTAATCTGCAAACTATGTGGTAAGATGTTCCATCTCCTCATGCATGCATGCACACAATCATCCCCAAGTAGCCTTTGCATATCCTCAAAGTGTGCAATGGCTTTCGCCTAATTGGTGAGATATCTAGGGGCAATCTGAGGGTCATTAGCAAGAAGGTTGTGTGTGCTAATGAGTGCCATATGATCTGATGGCTCAGCTCTTATCATTAGTGGCTCATTCTACTCTTTTATCATCAATATTTTTATTTCTGCTGCCCTCAATTCTTCATGGTTCATCCATGAGGTCATGGCCATTAATTGTAAGTCCCCTAGTTTGGCATTGGGGTCCCATAAATTCATGTCTATGAGGGCCACGTTATGCAGGTAGAATTCTGCCATTTTTGCCTTATCCTCTGATGTGCTTTGGTCACACAGATCCATAAACTACCTGTAATCTTGGAAAGGCATTGTGCCTCTTTGTGCCAAAGTCTTTATCTGGAATTTTAACCATTAGCCCTTGAGGTAGAAGCCATAGGATTTTGCTGGTGTTCTACATTACAATGCCTCCATGGATAAGTTGGCCATGCATGCCACTTGAGTCTCCTTCTCTTGTAGATGCCTCCTTAACAATTCATTTTCAGTTTCAAGGTGGTTTCTTGTAATTTCTTCCCTGTCTCTGACAACACTCAACTCACTGCCCATCTCTCTTAGTTTGTTTTCCATATGGCCAACATCCTCAACTCTTTTGGATTTGGCTATTTGCATCCACCTATGTGTTCTTACTCTTTCTTTATCCAATTCAAAGAATAGTGTTATTGCAAATTTTTGTGGGATTATCCTTCCTCCCTTAAGTAGATTGTAATTGGAAGCAAGACTAGGCTAGGGATTAGGTTCTTGTGTCTCTGGTGCTTCCTTGTTTATTTGTGACTGTCCTTCTATCCTTTTCTCAAGCTATTAGGTCTCCTATAGTTTTTCCAGTGTCACTTGTAGAACTGTCTAAGCATCTTGTAGGACTTTTTTTGGGTCCTGTAGTACTACCTTTTCCTTCCATGTGGAAGATCTAGGAGTCCCCCTTTCATATGTGATAGGTGTCTTGGAAGGGGATTCTTTCCCCTTGGCAGAGGGTGAATCTTCAATTGTAATTGGCACTTTTGAAGAGGGCTGAGGTTTACCTACTTTTATTCTTGTGCTCTTCCTAGCCCTGAAATACATGGAGGTATATCTTTTCCTCTTTTGCTTTGGCTTAATTGGTGTATTGAGAGTAGTGAGGGCAGCTACTGCCTCCCTTTCTAGAGTCTCAAGGGACTCTTCTCCTTTTTTTGCCTTTTCTGCCTCTTTTTCTCCTCCTTATGTCTCTTTTTCTGTCTCTTTTTCTGTCCCTTCCTTCTCTGTTTCTTCAATTCTCTCCTCCTCTATTTCAGTTTCTTCCTCCTCCCTTTCTTGTTCTACTAAGTCATCAGTGGCTTCACCTTCTCCCCCTTGTTGTTCTTCCTCCTCACTGCCAGTACGACTGACATAATAGGTTAAGGCCTTTATGTCATCCTCAACTATCATTTTTCGAAAGACTTCCCATGCTTCCTCCACCAGGATTTTGATTAACCCATGGTGAGCTAGCTGCTTGGAATTTCCTACTTGAACATTAGTGGTAGAGTCAATGAGGGACTGCAAGAAGAAGTAGGGGATATTGAGCTTTTGAGGTGCTGGAGTGTCCATGCCATACCTTAATTCATGGAGCAATCTAAAGTGATAATCATAGACAATGTTGTACCTCCCCTCAGAGAAAATGTATTTGATTATTTGATAGCTAACCTCATCCCAAGTATATGGTATGCTAGCCCTTCTAATGCCATTTTTATCCTCTACAGGGGTTTCATTGTTTTGGAAAACGTTTTTCTTGGTAGCTTGGCCAATTGGTTTCTCATCTTTACTCCAAGGCAGCTCAAGAGGAAGGATAGTTACCCTACTGATAAATTCAGGGGTTATCTCCATGGGAATACCTCTAAGGGTGACAGTGGCATGAGTTCTTGTGTGGGGTACTCGAGAGAGAGAAAACTCTTGGGAAATTTTCTCATCAAACCCTTGGAATTTCTCAAAGAAATTCTTCCAATTTCCCCTTGTGAAGATGTCCACCACTTGTGGATGTGCATGGAGCCTAGTGGAGTTAGTGGGCTCCTTTCTCATAAAACCTCATGTCATTTTGTTTAAAATATTTTGGAAAACCAAATGTGGAGCTGGAGACAACAAATTTTGAGAAAAACAGAGAAACATAGGAGACTGTCTTTTTTTTTTTTTAAATAATAAGCAGAATTTTTTTTAATGTATTTTCTCCTCTCTTAAAGACTTATTTCCTCCTCAAATTGAGACCATTTATTTCATGTATTGATATTCTATAGGGGCATGCATGAACCCTACCTCTTTAGACTGAAAATCATGCAAAAAATCAAGTTTTCTCTAGTCAAAACAACTCATTGCCCCTCCTGTAGAAGCCTATTGTCCCTCCTGTAGAATTCGTGTATGTGCTCTTATAGAACCTATAGGTGCTCGTGTAGAAAACACCCAGAGCAAGAATATGGAAGAGATCAATGGAAGACGATGGTTACAAGGCTGTGGGGGCACAAGTAAACTGTTGTAGTTGAGTTACGAGGAAAGAATGAAGGAAAAGGTGATGAGAATGCTCGGGGAGGAGTACTTATTACCCTTTATGGATATTTCTGGTGATGATGGGTGAACTGGCAAGGTATACATTGGCCATATTCAGACCGTTGGTGCCCACCTACTTGGTCACCATGGATTCTCCTCATAATCATCTCCCATCATTGCATCAGAGTTCACACTTCCTCCACTACCTGTCCTTAGCATCTTCTGTTGGAGTTAACTGTGCCCATGTGTGGGTGACATCTCGGATGAGTGGAGTCAACTAGATGATGGTGGACTAGTTATCTGGCCACCTTTCCCTCATTCAAAATCAACCATCTCGTTTCTTTTACATGACTTCTAATTACACAAATGCAAACAGAGGAGTGATTTAGTTATTTACCTGTGATCCGAATGTATTTGTTATGAGGTGTTGTGGCTCTCTTTCTGTTGCATGCCTTTATTTCTTTTGATGCATGTTGTCTGATTGTTGATGCGTGGCTATTTCTTGTGTAAGTTCTTCTCTTATTGGGTCTAAGCTTCAAGTTTCTTCTCAACCTTCACGTCTGCATCCTCCTGCCGTGGGTGCTGGGTTTCGATGGGATCAGTTGCTACAGGAATTCCTATAGGAGCTCCTGTAGCTGCTTCACCCCTTGAAACTTCAACTTCTTCTTGTGCCTGGAGCTCGAGGATGATACCATAGGTATAGATAAATATGGAGAGGTAGTAGGTAGGCTTCAGGTGAGGTGGGTGGTGCTGCTTCCTCTCTTATTTTTTGTTTTTTTTCTTTTACTGAAAAACTATTTTTTTTTTTTCTGTGTTTTTCTTGCACAGGAAAAAAATGATGCTTGGGGTGTGATGCCAGCTTGGAAATGATGGAAAGGAGGTTTGAAGACTATAGGAGGGTTTATAGGTTCTTTATGAAGCTTCCTTGTCCCTCAAACTTCATTTTGTATCCATTTCTAGCTCTCTGTAATTCCTATAGGAGCCTCCTGTAGAAAACACATAGCCTCCTGTAGAAAAAACAGTTTTTGAAAAAGAAACACAGTGGGGTGAAAGAAATGACAAAAATGATGGAGAAAAGTGTGGAGAAGGGGATATGGGTGCTGTTATGAATGGTCGGGTCCCCTTGGTACCTTCTTCTCCTCCCTATAGTGCTCCTGCAAACCTGCAATGCAACAAAAATTCATTTATTTTTTTCTCTCTTTTCTTTGTTTTTTTTTTTTTGTTTTTTTTAAAACAACTAAGGTGCCTCAGGGAGGTTTTCACCCTAATTGTCTGCTCTAGGCGCCTCCAAGGGAGGCTTTCACCCAGGGATCTTATTATTTTCTCTTTTTTTTTACATCACTGGGCCGCCTCAGAAGAGGTTTTCAACCCAATGATTGGACTCAAGCGCCTTATGGAGGTTTTCACTTGAGTCCTTATTATTTTTTGTCTTTTCTTTAGTGAGTGGGTGAAGTGGAAGCTAAGACATGTTCTACTACCATCATTGTCTTATTCAGGCCTTCAATAAACTTTATCTTGGAGAGGGGTTTCTTGTAGACTTTCAACCGATGTCCATTGACAAGTATGGGGATGGATTCATCATCAATGGTTCTGATCAGAACTAAACCATTATCATTGCATTTCTCCACAGTGTAGGGTCCCAACCATCTTGTCCTTAACATGCCTTTGAAGTATTTGTATCTTGAATCATAGAGTAGTGCCCAATCTCCCTCTTGGAATTGCTTCTCCTTGATATTTTTGTCATGCCATATTTTTCTCTGAAGCTAAAGCACCTCTGTGTGGAGAAGGGCCTGCAATCTATATTCATCCAATCCATTGAATTGAAGTAATCTCTCCTTCTGTGCATGGCTGAGGTCTAGGTCCAACTGAGCTGCCATCCTTAGTGTATTGAACTCAAATTATATTGACAGCAAAGCCTTCTTCCCATAGACCAGTTCATAGGGTGTGAACCTTGTGGTGGTCTTCCATGTTGTGTTTAGGCCTAAGTGGCCTCAACTAATTTGTCAGCCTAGTCTTTTCTACTACTGCTCACTACTTTGGTCAAGATCCCTTCCAATGCTCTGTTAGTGACCTCCACTTGCCCATTGGCTTGTGGATGGTAAGGGGCGGAACTCCTATGCTTGATTTTATGCTGTGTGAGCAGGTCTTCAATCAAATTGGAAGTGAACTGACTACCATGATCTGTGACCAACTCTCTCAGATACCCGAACTTGTAGAATATGTTTTCTCTCAAAAACTCAACTACTTATGTAATAATGGGATGGGCCATAGTAATAAATAAGGTGGTTAACCCGAATCATGTAAGGGACCACAAGTAGTTAGTAATAATGTAATGGGCCCATGGTATTAGATAAATGGTATTGAGGGAACCATGGTAATGACTCATGGTATTGTATGTATGAGGCCTATACAGAGGCTAGAGGCTCCACATTGAGAGGTGTCAAGGAATATTGTATGAACAGGCATATGGCTTATGGAGGCCTCTCCTTCCTTAAGGAGTGAATGTATGGTGTTACCCTACCTTAAGGGTTTGATATCAATAAAGTGAAGCATTTTCTATATTCATATCTTGTTATTCTTGGGTTTGTTTGCATTATCTTATATTTTTGGATCAGATATATAACAAGTGGTATCAGAGCACTTTCTTGGGCAAAAGTGGAGAATTTTTTTATTTTTATTTTTGCAGGGACTTTCTAGGGCGGCAAGTTTTCAGATCAGATCTATACATTTTGGAGAAAAATCTACAAAATGTAATTGCAGAGCTATATTTTTGTGAAAAAATACCCGATTTCAAAAAAAAACAGCCAAATCAGAGTCAGGATGAAGGAGATATTGCTGATCTAAAAATCAGTGGTGTTGCAGACTTTTTTTTGGGCAGCGAGTTTGTGGCACAGATCTATATGTTTTGGGGCAAAATATGAAAAATACAATTACAAATCTGGATTCTTTGTGAAAAAATACCTGATTTCCAAAAAAAAAATCAGCTGAATCGGAGTCCGAATGAAGGAGATATTGCTAATTTAAACATCAGTGGTGTTGCAGACATTTTTTCAAGGCAACGAGTTTGCGGCACAAATCTGTACATCTTGGGGAAAAATTTGCAAAATCTGATTGTAGATCTGGATTCTTTGTGAGAAAATACCCAATTTCAAAAAAGAAAAATCTGTCGAATCGGAGTTCGGATGAGGGAGATATCGTTGATTTATAATCAGCTCTTTTTCATAATTTTTGATGATGGCGGGAGAGTTGCAGCGTGGATTTGAAATTCCAGTGCCTAGATCAGGATTTCTATCACATGGGAAGATGTAGAATGGTCATTCCATTTTTAAAAACAGGTCATAATAAAGATTCAGATCAATATTGACTAAACTGTGGCCACTTTAAATTTTCGCCAAGTAAGTGAATTTTTTTCAAAACCCTCTTCATGGCTTCTAGCAAGCAATATTTTACAGGGAAAGATAATGGTCTTACTATTGAAGAATAAATAAAACAACAAAAGTTAGTATGGGAAAAAAATTGGAGGGATTTAGTGTGGCTTGGTTTCAAAGATGAGGCTTACAAATGGTATTTCTCACTTGACAACAAGCAGTTGACCAAACTCTCAGATGCAGAATTTGAAAAAGTCTTTTTAGACAAATGGTCTCGTGCTAGAAAAAAGGAGAATGAGCCATGTAAGGGGTTATTTGCTACTGGTGTCTCCTTATTACACGTTCATGGATTGATTCAGAATGAGAAGATCATTATGTCTATAAATCCTAGTTGCAAGCATAATTTTATCAATGTTAATTTGGAAAACAAATTGCAAGTTCCAGCAAAACACATTGAAAACACATAGGTGAATGATGAGGATGTTCAAGTGTATAAGGATTTGAAGGTTTCTATGGATAAGTATGTGTTGCATGGTGATTTTAATACTTTAGAGATGGATAATATGGATGTTGTTTTGGGATATCTTGGATGGAATTCATGGGTACTATCAATATTAATGTGCAGAAGAAATTCATGAAGCTCTGGTATAAAAAGAAGAAAATTACATTACAGGATATTTCCATCAATAAACATGTAGAGTCCACGAAGATTGAAGCAGAAGATGTTCCAGGGACTAACATATCAGATGATGAGCCTTTGATGATCGACAATCAAACATAAACAGAGCCTGAAGCAAAAAAAGTTACAGGTGCTGATACATCGGATGAGGGTTCAGTGGTTGAAGTAATCTTGGAAGATAAGACACCACAGCAGGCACCACAGCAGGGTGAATTAAAGAAAAAGACACCGTTGGGTAAAAATTCGACATATCATCACCCACATCACTCCACAAGAAAACAACCAACAATATGGCAACAAATTAGCCACAAGGATAACAACCCTCACATGATAGATAGAGAGGAGCAAAGATCCACCTACTACACATCAACACAGAAGAGCTGCCATGGTCAACTTCCATCTCAAGCGAGTGAGGCACCAACGAGATCGAGGGTTCACCTCTCTCTTGGATGGTTAGATGCACGTACATGGTACCATTAGACTACTCTTTTGAGTAGATCTTATTATTTGTGTTCTTCCCATGTTTCGGGGACGAAACATGTTAAGGGGGTGGAATGTTATATACATAGGGGGGATAATATGGGGTACAAAGGGAGGTACCCAAGGGAATAAGGTAATAATGGGATGGGCCATAGTAATAAATAAGGTGGTTAACCCATATCATGTAAGGGACCACAAATAGTTAGTAATAATGTAATGGGCCCATGGTATTAGTCGATGGTATGAGGGAACCATGGTAATGATCCATGGTATTGTATGTTTGAGGCCTATATAGAGACTAGAGACTCCATGTGAATAAATATGGAGTCAAGAATTATTGTATGAGCAAGCATATGGTTTGTGGAGTGTTCTCCTTCCTTAAGGAGTGAATGTATGGTGTTGCCCTACCTTAAGGGTTTGATCAATAAAGAATCATTTCATATTATTTCTGGGTTTATTTGCATTGTCTTATATTTTTATATCAGATCTATAATATTTCCGGGTTAGATTTACAACAATTGGTATCAGAGCACTTTCTTGGGCAAAAAAGTGGAGATTTTTTTTAATTTTTGCAGGATTTTAGGGGCGGCGAGTTTGCAGATCAAATCTGTACATTTTGGTGCAAGCTCTGCTAAATCTAGTTGTAGATCTATTAAATATAATTGAAGATCTGGTTTCTATGTGAAAATATATCTGATTTCAAAAAAAAATCAACTGAATCGGAGTCCGAATGAAGGAGATATCGCTGATTTAAAAATCAGTGGGGTTGCAGATGATTTTTCAGGGCAGCGCGTTTGCGGCACAGATCTGGATGTCCTGGTGCAAGATATGCAAAATCTAATTGTAGATTTGGATTCTATGTGAAAAAATACCCGATTTCAAAAAACCAATCGGTCGAATCAGAGTCCGGATGAGAGAGATGTCGCTGATTTAAAATCAGCTCTTTTTTGCAGAAATTTTGGTGGCGGCGGGAGAGTTGCAGCGCAGATCTAAAATTCTAGTGCCTGGATCAAGATTTCTATCACATGGGCAGATACAGAATGATTGTTCCATTTTTGAAAACAATTTATAATAAAGATTCCGAGCAATATAGACGGAATTGTGGCCCTTTCAAATTTTCGCCAAGCGAATTTTGTCTCAAACCCTCTTCATGGAAAAGTTTACTGGAAAAGATGATAGCCCTACTATTGAAGAATTCATACAAAATCTAGATAACATATTTGGGGAGGGATGGAATTATATGGTACCACTTCTTTTGAAAGAAGAGGCAGCCATATGGTGGAAATCACTGGGCATCACTAACTTGGCCAAATGCCCGGAGGAAGAAATGAAAAAACTCCTTATGGACAAATGATCTCAGGTTAGAAAACAAGATAAGGGGAAACATGTGGAGTTATTTCCTACTGGTATATCCTTATTGCAGGTTCATGGGTTGATTCAGAAGGAGAAGATCGTTGTGTCTATAAATCCTAGTTGCAAGCATTATTTTATCAATGTTAATTTGGCAAAAAAATTGCAAGTTCCAGCCAAACACATTGAAAACACACAAGTGGATGATGAGGATGTTCAGATTTATAAGGATTTGAAGCTTTCTATGGATAAGTATGTGTTGCATGGAGATTTTTATACTTCAGAGATGGATAATATGGATGTTGTTTTGGGATATCCTTGGATGGAATCTGCAGGTACTATCAATATTAATGTGCAGAAGAAATTCCTAAAGCTCTGGTATAAAAAGAAGAAAATTACATTACAGGATATTTCCATCAATAAACAAGGAGAGTACATGGAGGCTGAAGCAGAAGATGTTCCAGGGACTGACATAACAGATGATGAGCCTTTGATGATCGACAATCAAACACAAACAGAGGTTGAAGCAGAAAAGGTTACAGGTACATCAGATAAGGGTGCCGTGGTTGAAGTCATATTGGAAAAAAAGACATCACAACAGGCACCACAGCAGGGTGAATTAAAGAAAAAGACACCGTGGGTTAAAACTTCAACATATCATCACCTACATCACCCCGCAAGACAACCATCAAGATGGAAACCAAGTAGTCACAAGGACAACAACCCCCGTATGACGGATAGTGAGGAGCGAAAATCCACCTACTACACATCAACACAAAAGAGCTGCCACAGTCAACTTCCATCTCAAGCAAGCGAGGCACCAGCGAGATCGAGGGTTCAACTTTCTCTTGGATGGCTAGATGCACGTGCATGGTACCAGTGGACTACTCTTTTGAGTAGATCTTATTATTTGTGTTCTTCCCATGTTTCAGGGACGAAACATGTTTAGGGGGGTGGAATGTTATATACCTAGGGGGGAAAATATGGGGTACCAAGGGACGTACCCAAAGTAATAATGTAATAATGGGATGGCCATAGTAATAAATAAGGTGTTTAACCCATATCATGTAAGGGACCACAAGTAGTTAGTAATAATGTAATGGGCCCATGGTATTAGTCGATGGTATGAGGGAATCATGGTAATGATCCCTGGTATTGTATGTATGAGGCCTATATAGAGGTTAGAGACTCCATGTCAAGGAATTGTGTCAAGGATTATTGTATGAGCAAACATATGGCTTGTGGAGTGTTCTCCTTCCTTAAGGAGTGAATGTATGGTGTTGCCCTACCTTAAGGGTTTTGATCAATAAAGAATCATTTCATATTATTTCTGGGTTTATTTTCATTGTCTTATATTTTCATATCAGATCTATAATATTTCCGGGTTAGATCCACAACAGAATATTATTCAGCTTCGTCATTAAAGTTCTAAGTATGGATGAAAATGGGACATACATCAAGTCCACAAAGTAAAAAATGATTAACTTTCCTCACTCATTAAACCTTTGACTTAACTAATTTCCAATAAAAAGCCTTAAGTAACCAAAATCTTAAGTCAAAGGGGCTTAGAGCATTTCTCTGACTTCTGGAGGGACCAGACCCTCGGCCCAATGACTTACAAGTCTTATGTACTAAAAATCCCCTCATAAACATTCACCCCCTTAAATTCACTCATATTCCCAAACAAATCCCTTTTTCCTAAGGAAAAACATCATTTTCCTAAGGAAAAATCATTTTCCCTAAAACCCCTTTTTCTAAGGATAAAACCTTGTTATCCTATGAAAAGTGATCACCCCATGAAAAAGACCCCTTTTCTCAAAAAACCCAAAAAATACTTTTTAGCCTATGTTATAATGTTGTTTATGAAAACGAAAAATAATTATATTCATTTACACTTAGCGCTAAACCCATTCTCTGCCATTTCCATATACCAGGATTGAAGAGAAATTTGGTGTCGATCGCAATGCTAGAAGTTAGAGGCTATGTTGTAGTCTTTAGTAAGGGAAAGGGTTTCCTTCGACACATCACCGCGAGACAGGTGAAGCAAATCGGTTCACTAGTCAAGAACCTGTATGCTCTTGAGGTTCAAGATGCATGCAAAGCCTTGAGGAGCAAGGAAACTGATGGAGACTTGTTAGTTGAGAGGGACAATACATTACCTCTCAACATGCAGAGCCAGAAGAAGTCTGAGACGATTGTGGAGGAGCCACGATTGGTGAAGTAGCTTCAGGAGGTTGTGGAGCAACCACAACTAGGGAAGCGGAGAGGAGACAGAGTGGAGGCATATACTCATGCAGAGACCTCTAGTAGGGGGAAATTTCAAGCCAGGTGGGTGAAGGGATCACATGCATCCATACCTCTAGGTAGTAGGTGGGGCGATGTGGAGTGACAGTCCCAAGGATGCTGGAATAGGGGCAGGATCATTGAGGCACCCAACCTCTTTGATTATACCTTGCTACGAGAGGCTCAATGAGGAGTAGCAGGACTAGCTGAGTGGGTAGAGGCAGATGCGGATGGAGCGGTAGAGAGAGCTACAGTGCAGGAATCCCAAGACAGTGTAGAGATAGCAGGCTGCAACAATGCCAGAGGCACAAGAGTGTTGCACTAGTGTAGGATGGCACAGAGAGGTGTACAATGGTGCAAGGCGCATCGAGTGTTGCAATAGCTTAGAGGTCAAAGTGGGAGCACTTGTTAGCAGTAGATGGAGCTTCAACATCAGAGTATGTTTCTAGCCCAACAGAGAGGTCACTTGGGAGGTTTTTTTTTTTTTGTTTCTAGAGTTTTTGGAGCAATAACACTTGGAAGAAGTGTTGCATGCAGAACATTACAAAGGTTCAGGATTGGGTTCGAGTTGAATGCCTTTCTTGTTGAGAGGGAGTGTTGAAAATGGCAACAAGAAATGCTAAAAATAGCACTGTTATAAATAACAGTTTAGGTACCAGTGCTGGATTGAGCAACAAGGAATGAACAATGGAGGTGCTAAAAATAACATTGCAATTTTTAGTAGTTCGGGATAGATTCCAATTTTAGTCAGTCCCTGGACTAAAATTGAGAAGTAAAATTCGAATTTGATCTTAGCAGCTGTTTGAAAAATAATTAATTAATTCACTATGAGTTAATTAGTTGTGGAAAATCAAACATGAAGTCTATGTGAGGACATGCAACAGTTTCTCCATTGATTGAGGAATTTATCCATCACTTAAAGAGATAAGGATGAGTTGTAATTAGTTGGCTCAGTTAACTGAGTCAAGTCCAATTAGATTAATTCAAACAATTTTTTGAATTAATTGTGAGTTTAGTTAGTTAATGCTTGCATGCATGTAACTGTTGCACTTTAGATAACTGAATATTCTCTCATAAATAACTCATGCATGTTAGTTCATACAAAGACCTCGTTGAGCTTAAAGGAAGGGAGAGTGTAGTATCAGTCAAAGGATTTTTCCTATAAAGGAAACTCATCCATGCAGAAGGAATTATCTCCTTCAGGTTTGTGCAATTATTTCTGAGCCAAGTGAGCAGTGTGAGGTGGGAATTCACACTTGTGGAAGCACTGGACCCCAGGAAAAAATATGCAAGGAAATAGGAGTCTTGGAGGATAGAGGAGAACGTTTGTGAGAGGCCTTTGACTATCTATGAGCAGTAGAGGGATTGCAGAGAGAGAAGGATAGCTTGTGAGCTGATTCTTTTTGTAATCCAGACTATATTTCCACTTGTATGATATACAAAGATTGGGGTTTTAGGCTAAGGCTTTCCCCAGGATTACTCTTTTGTGTTCATGTGCATGCTTTCTCTTCATTTGTTATATGTGTTCCATTTGATCTTGCTCATATTCGATTAAGCTTCCGCATAATTGTTTGTAGAAGTAGATCAAGTATTTTGCTTTAGTATGTTGCATTATCAAGTGATCTACAGTGGGAATTTCTACAAAGGCTCCATCAAAATATAACTTCCTAACAACAATTTTCATACATTTAGGTTTATTCACAATCTGTTCAATTCTAAGTTGAGAATTTTGGAGATCGTTAGTTGATAAAGTAAAACATCCAAAATCCTAATCAACAACATAAATATGATGGTTTATTGCTTGATCAACTTTACAAATAGTATTAATAAATCTCACCTCTCTGTATAATCTAAGATGTTCTCCCCCATAAATAGGAATTGTAGCAAAAGACATATCCATTTGCATACTTACCCCTAATTTAGGACAACAAGATCTGGATAAATATCTGTAACAAAAATATCTAAAACTACACTCCTAACAGGGATTTGTGCTAGGGTTACAGCTAAATCTTTGATTAGTCCAAGAAAAGGAACTTTCTTCAAATCAAAGGTATATCAATCATGATAAGATCTTATGATTTGTAATTGAAGTCAGTCCATAATTACTTTAGGCATTAGATTGTGAGAGGCACTAAAATCTAACATGAAATTGTAGAAGAGAAAATCCTTAATCATCAAAGTAACATAGAAGGGAGGAACATTTACATCAATCATATCAAAACTAGGACCAAAAACCACTGAAGGTTTTTCATCTTGTAAACTGTTCACATCTCCCTCAGCATCAATACTTGAGGATTGAATCCATTTTGACACTTGATTCTTGTAACCTGGGTTTTTGGAGAGTTCAGATAATGGAATAGGAATCTTGACTCTCTCTATTATTTCTCCACATTAAAAGCTACTAGAACAGTCTTTTCAAATCCGTTATATTCATTTGGTTGATTTAATGGTTGAATTAATGTTGTCTATGTTTCAGTTGATTTGACCGAAGCTTCATTAATAGTGTTATTTTTAGCTATTGTACTAGGTCCTAGTCTTGGTCTCAAATCATATCTTTTGTTTAGTTTTGCAATAAGAAATTTAGAAAAGGCCTGAAACTTAGAAACTTGGGAAGTCTCTTGATTTTGAGCTGAAGGTTGATCATGAGAAACTGGAACTATAACATTTTATAATGAAGAATCATCAAATTAATTGACATCATTTGTAACTAAAGGACCAGTCTCTTCAGGTTCCTAATCATCAATCATTAGTGGGGGTTGAATTTGTTGATTAGTATTAGGTATTTGCAATATTTCAAGTTCAAAAGGTATTTTACACTGAACTTGAGGTCTATTTGATGTTAGTTGAGCTACTCTAGGTTGTGCTTCCATTTTTGAAATTGTAATACAAGTATTTCTTAGTAAAGAAGTAATTTCATCTATTTTATGAAGCTCACTCTTATTTTTAGATGAAGAAGTTCCTTCCTCCCTAGCTTTCATTTTCCTTTCGGAATTTTCTACCTTTTCTTTAAGTTTGGTTGATGTCGATCTATTAGCCTCAACTTCAATGGCATTGGTTTGCATGCCTACTAGGGTGATAGGTGTTTGTTATATAATAATAACAACAAAATCATCATCAAAACCTTTAGAAAATCAAACTTTAGCAGCAACCACTAGTGGTTTATAGTCTGGTGGAATTTTATTAAATCATCTTATGAAATCAACCATAGTTTCACCAGGATTTCGTTTTAGGTCATCAAATTATGTAAGATAGTAAATAGGATCCTTTTTAACTCCCTATTGCTTTTTAAAGATAGTAATCAATTCATTCTAGGTAAGGATAGAATGAGCTCGCAATTTTCTAAACCAAATCCTAACATTTCCCTTAGGATATTTAACAAATAACCTCATGTACACATTTTCATGATCTATATTCATATTATCAACAAAGTCAAAAAAGGCACCTAAATGATCTTGGTTCAGTAGAGCGAACTTGTACGAATTTCCATGTGTCACTATTTTGACCTTAGCACCTCAAACTAATACACTGAAAACCATTGGCCTTCCTCTTGCTGCAACCTTTTACGAAATTTCAATATGATGTTCAGAGAGAAAGTTATGATGTGCTTCCCTAGGTCACCTATTTGAGATATAATTTGGGGGTGTACAAAAACCCTAACTTCCTTGGATCCTATCACCGAAAATATAGTGCGAAAGGATATGACATTCGGACCCAAGGTTCATCAAGATTTCAGCTCAAATGGGTTTTAATTTTAGCTTCTGAAACGTCGTACAAAAAACGTTATAGCGAAACTTCCATAATGACCTGTTTAGAGCAACGAAACCCTAGAATCCAAACCTCTGATACCAAATGTTATGTAACCAACTCACAAAATAGAAGAAAAGAAAGATCAACAACTTCAAAATCAATCTCTTCAAGGGGGAAACCTCCTTTACATTACACAAATGAACAATTAATGGATGATGCAAATGAAAAAACCGCGTTTCTATATATAGGAGTCTAAGGGGTCACAATATAATCAAAGCTGACATAACAATAATAATATAAGGGAACAACAATAACAAAAGTGGGCTGCTATGGGGCATAATAATAACAATATGGGAACAATAGGGGCACAACAATAAAAATAAGGGTTATAATGAAAATATAATGGGGGAATCAATAGTATTATAGGGACCTAACATGAACACTCTCACTCCACATTTCCAAGGAGTAGTTCAAATTTCTCCATAATAGGTCTATTCATGATGCCATCTCTATTTCCTAAGAGTGTATACATACCATTCAAACAAAAAATATGCAAGTAGTGGTTATGAAGGTTGATCTACATTGGGCATATAATTGTTTGGATTGGTCCTTCCTCTGGATTATCCTCCTTGTTGGCTTTGTGGGCCCTGACCCAGGTTCAACGTTAGTTAGCCAAACAAATCCCTACACTGCTAGCCCTTTTGGCATAACCCCGTGGAGCATGGACCAAAGTCTCACCTGAAGTAGGATGGGGGGATGTTAGAACCAAGTTTCCGCACCCTGAGATGGTCATGATGTCGGTTTATACCTCCTGCCCTTGCTTTCATACAGGTCGCTAAGTCTTAGGGCTCTATTAATCTACCCTTTATTCCACCCTTCAGTGACTCCACGAAGGTGTACGATTGACCTTTACGCAACCCTAACCCACAATTTAGGTACTTTTGCACAACTATGACAATGTATTGTATAGGTTCCCAAGTTATCTCAAGTGTTTTACTTATTGTACCAATAAATTACAATTAGCACCTCGTAAACTCATATCTTTACTTGTGTTCAATTAACATATATAATCACATACATTTGCGCATCAACTAAACATTGTAAAATAAACCCAGAACACAATATAATCAGATGCATTAACAGAGACTAAATATGCAGTAATCACAAAATACTTCTCTTTATTTATATCTCCCATTTTAATATAGACCCTATCCACCTTGCGCACACAGCTGCAGGGGTCCGCACACTTAGTTGTGGACTTCCACCCTAGGCCTCTGCACACTTAGCTACATAGCCTCTACCTACGCTAGGACCTGAAACACTTAGACTTCTCTACCAAAACTTCCAAAGCTTAATGTTCTCTTGCTGCCTAGAGCTTACTTACTTAGCTCCTTTTTATACAATCCTATAGTCCGCGGACCATGGGTAGATATTTACAACCGACTTGACACTTTACACCATAAGAGTGGACAACCCTTTATGAATCTTGACACCTTCGCACTCCACAACCACAAAATGCAGAGGCTTTACAATTTTATTAGAAAATTTTCCCAAAACATGGGCTTTTAGCCCTAAAATGGCTCTTGGGGGAACCCGTTCCCAATAGGCCCCTAACACAAACATTGTGACTTGCCCTCGAGTCACTCTACGGGTGCAGAGATCTTGGCATGAAGACGCCCCAACTTGACCTGTGTGATGACAACCTCAGCAGTGCACTGCACGACCGCCTGCTTCACTTCTTCAACCAACTACTCTGTCGTTGGTCCTGAACTATCAACCTAAAGCTTTTGCTGAGTCACTTGCAGACTAGAAATCTTACCTTCAATGGAGGCCATGATCGAATAAGCTTCGTCCAACCAAGGCTTCAAACACACCTTCAGCACTGCCTCTTTATTGTTTGTTGCATCTACCTGTTCCTTCAATGTTTTGGCCTCCGGCAGCTTCACTAATCTCTGTGTGAGAAGTTCTCGCACCTCTATCTCCCGCCGATGTACATTAGGGTCCTCCTGTAGACTAGTCAGGACCTCGAACGACTATTCAAATAGTCGTGTGCAGTCTGCTACTACACTGTCTACTACCGCTATCACCTCTATGACAATGGTTGCATGTTGCTCCTTTACTTCCAGCAGAGTTGAAGGCTAGGCCTTCAACTGAAAATCTGCAATCTATAGGTTCAGCTCAAGTTGAACTTTAGCCAACTCTGTGTGAGTGTCACACACCCCTATAGTAAGCTTGTGAATGTGCACCTCTACCTGTTCTCCCTCAGGAATGGCCAACTCTAGGACCATTCAGCATGCTTCCTCCATGACCTGAACTATGTGCTTGTTTCGGTCGGTTACATCAATCATGGTGACGATGGAAGAGTCTTGATGTAGGGCTAGCTGCACATTATTGATCGACCATTCACTGATCACCTACACAGCGTGCTATTCACAGGCCCTAAGCTCCACGATCACTCCATCCTATAGTAGATGGAGCACCTCGCTAGGAAGCGCTGCCAAGTTTAGCCCTATGCCCTTGAGGGTGCTAACAATGGGCTTATCAGCTTCGTTTTTTGTGGTTAGTGCTCCATCTGGCAGCACTATCACTTGAGAGTCCTTCGCATACAGCATCACCGCGATTTCTGAAGTACCGATGGTGAGGCTGGTGGACACTACGCCAACCTGTGATGCATAGATCTATAGCTCATGCAGACCCATCTGGATGGCCCCCAATAGTTGTTGCTACTGCTGCTTGACTTACTGCAATACCTCCGTAGTGACATCCCACACCATGTCTCCAATGTCATTCAAATCTCCCTCTATTAGGGTGATTGGGTCCAACGACATCTTACTAGCCTTAGATTTCTTCCGTGGCCCCACGTTTTCCTATTCTCTTGGAATTTTGATGTGATATGACGTCGTCTGCGAGTCCACTCCATGCTACTCTGTCTGCTCATCTGTTTCTTCCTCTGTTTCAGGTGAGGGCGACCTTGCACCTGTTGGGCCGTTAATACGCCATTATTATTATCACTTTTGGACACTTATCCCACCCATTTCCACTATTCTTCATCATATCATTTGTTATAATTTATCATTTAAATCCATTTTATAAATGATTTATGCTCTTATGAATGAATATTATTTATTCTCCTTTATTTCTAATAAATTCATGATTATGAATTATTTTATCAATGATAGTTTTAATAAGTTGGCTATAACATTATTTACCATTTTTAGCCTCCAAGATAATTTTCAGATTGAAGATTTGATTTTTAAAAGCGCCAACTCAGAAATTCGCTGGAATAAGGAGTGACAGTTTTACGGTTGAGATTCTGAGCAAATGGAGAAGAATCTAGAAAATCTGGAACATGGGTTTTGTCCAGAACGGACCCAATTAACTTTAGCAAAGAATGGTTTTCCCAAATTCAGCCTGTACTGAGAGAAACGCAAGGTTATTTGAGCACGATTTTCTCAGATTTGCTGTTGCGGCCGTCCTCCAAATCTCAGCTGCAAAGCCAAATTTGTCTTGCTCTTGTTGAGAGATGAAAGGAAATATATTTTCTTGTTGATAAACTAGTTAGAATCAATCCAATTTTGTAAAAGAAATCATGTTGTACTTATCTTTATTGTAACTTCTCCCTGATCTCTCTATTTAAATGAAAACAGAGATCAGAGATGGGGATGACTTCAGGATGATTTTGGGGACGATTAATTTAGAAAGAGATGATGGATTTGAATGATGGAATTGAGGATTTAGAATTAGAGATTCAGAATCAAGAATTCATGATAGGATAGGAGGAAGAAATGATTGTTTTATGCTGTAAGTCTCAAAAGCTTCAACTGTTGTAATGATTTCACCATTTAATGATTAATACATGATTTGGGAGTTGTTGTTCATTCTGTTCATTTGAAGTAACCCAGCAGCATCCGCTGGCGGCTAAGGGCCCAGCCTCTGGTGGAGTACACTGTTGTTGTGTATCATATCTTTGCAATTGCTGCCGTGTGATGGTTTGTTTTCCTTTTCATTTCTTTAAATTATTTTGTTCAGCGATCTTTTGTTTATGAACATTTCGCAGAATTGCTTTGTTATATTGAAATCATAATTGGATTGCGTGAGTGATAGAATTATTAATTATAACTTGAAATGTACTGCTGATAATTCTGATCTAATGCTACGCTGTCTAATTAAGAACTGTGGTCCATTTAATTGCTGCTCATTTATAATTTCCATGGCTGTTCAATTAAGTTACTATTCAAATATAACTGCGATTGTAGTTGCTTCAATAACTGCGATTAATGTTCATGTTGTTGTATTAAGGTTGTTGATTCAATTACATTTATAGTTTGTTGTGTCTTTCTAATTACTTAGTTTTGTTGTTCGGTTCCATTTAAGATTGTTGTTCAATAGGATTGGTTATTTGGTTCCTTTAATTCCAGTTTGTTGTTCCATTTACTGTCGTTCCATTTTAGACTTGTTGTTCCATTTCCTATTTGTTGTTCTATTTTACTTTCTACCGTTCCATTTACTTGCATTTGTTGCTTTGGTGTGAGAGAAGGTCTAAGGCTGTAGTGAGCCTCAGCAGTCGATGCCTAGCTCCCAGACCTATGGTCCATGCTCTAATTTCCTTTCCATCAGTTTCTAGAGGGATGGGTTATCACTTCCACACCCTTGACTGATAAGCTACCTTGTGTGATTTTATCCTTTTGAAGTAATTTAGTAATGGTTTAGAATTCATTTACTTTTGTATTTTAAGCACTATAATGCAAAACATTACTCTTGAGTAAATAGCCGCCTCAGACTGAGTACACTCTTGAAATAAAAAGTCGTCCCTGGGTTGACAATTAATGTGAGGTAATTAGGTGTTAAAAAGGCCCTTTTTATCGCTCCACATTTTGGCGCCGCTGCCGGGGAGAGTGTAGCCATTTCTAAAGTGTAGTGTGAATCTGATGAGTGCCTGCTAGGGAAGAGTTGGATCTTAAAAACGGAAGGTAAGAACCTGCGTACGGAGCATGTAAAAGCCCTGCTCCCCCGTCCGCTTTCGAGCAGGACTGTTAAAGAACCTAGGGTAGAAATAGATGTTTGAATTTTGTGTGAATGATTAGGAAAAAGATAGAAATTTTTAAAAAAATGAATCACATGATCTCACGCAAGTGGTGATGTAAGCACCACCCATTTCACTAACCGATTGACAGGAACATTTGAAGGAGCCTTGAAGAAACACATGAAGAACATCTTCTATTATGGTAAGAAATGGATCACATTTTTACTTTTGAAATTCCTATCAAAGATCTAGGAGGAGTGACACAAATGCACATAATTCCCCCATCTTTACCAAATTTTCATGGTTTAGCAAATGAAGATCCACATACATTTTTGTTTGAGTTTGAAATACTGTGTAGAGGATATGATTATTGTACTAATGATCAAAGATTGAAAGTGTTTACTCTTACTCTAAAAGGAGCAGCTCTCCGATGGTTCATGAGCCTAGGTGGGAATTGCATCCAATCATGGGAGGACATGAAGAACATATTCTTGAAGAAGTACCAAGACTATTGCAAATCCAATGAAGAGATTTTCGATATGATACAAGGGGAAGATGAAAGCTTGGAGGACTATGTAGATCAATTTCAACAAAACCTTCAAAAATCAAAATATAAGCATTTGGAGAAAGAGATCTTAAAAACACGCCTTCTTAAAGGAATCAAAGATAAATTTTTAGAACTCTTAAATTTGATAGGAAAAGGTGATGTTTTTCAGTTCTCATATGATGATGTTTGTGAATTGTGCATAAGGTATTCAAGAGGAATCTCCAAGGCTGGTAAGAATTCTAGAGATGTTTGTTCTTTCTTTTCCAAATCTGCTATAAGAATAGGAGAGATAAGAGCTGAAATCAATGCTTTATTTGAAAATTTTAAAGTTGATTTTATTAGCTCTCTAATTGAAAAATTGGATGTTTTGCAGGTTCATAAAAATGAAGAATTTGATGAAGTGTTTTACCCTCAGGACCGAAAGGAGCATCTCATAGATACTCACTCTTCCTTATCTAGGATGGAAGTAGCATATCAAAGAGGTAAGGAGGATGCAACAAGGTCAAAACCATGGAAATCATGGCCTACAGGTATGGTTCAAAACACTTCCTCTCCACTTTCTTACTTGCATAATCCATTATGGAATACTAATGTGTTAGGGTAGCCATGTCAATCTCAATATAACCACCAAGCTTGGCATGGTTTACCTTATGATTGCATGACTACTCTCCCTCATCTTGTAGCACAAGCACATTCTCCATATTCTCCACCAGCTCTTCCACAACATCCTGCTTGCATATTATATTCATTCACACAACCCAATCAACCACATCATCAAAATGCTCCATTCCATACACAATGCCTTGCTCAACTAATTCCACACCCTCGTCACAATAAACCAGTACAAGATGCTTACAATGTTGAACTGCCAAATTTACCCACCCTTACCACCCATTCTATCTCACATGTGTTATTAGAGAAAACTTACAATGAGATTCAGAATGTTTCAAATGCAAAAATTGTAGAAGCTATGGAAGAAAATGAGGTTTCTTTTACTATGCATCAGCAAGCTATTTTAAAAGCTCAAGAACTTCATGATATGATGGCTATGGAAAATCAAAAAATTAAAGGATATATTGAAGATTGGGTTCACTCCATCATTTGTTTGGAGCATCACTCTATGGTTCAACAATTTTTTATACCATTTTTTGAAGGGAAGTTGGCTTCTCATACCCTAATTTTCATCAATATGCATCTTTCAAATTTGGGTATGTGCATACATGAAGCCCTATTGCGAAAATGGCTTCACTGGAAGTACTCATATACGTAGTAATATTCATTTTTCAAATCAAAATAGGTTAGTGTAGAAAATAAAATAAATAAGGGAATAAATAAATGCATTTTGTTTTTATGTAAAACTAGTTGTTTTTTGTCGCAACATGTTATGCAAATCAACATTGGTGATGATTTTTTTTAATTCATTTGTGTATGTAGATGATTTATAATATAAATAACAATTCTACAAACACTTATACTCATTTTTATCATCAATATGAAAAAATGCTTGAATATCAAATTTTTTTTTTGGCTTGCGGGCTTGATGGAATTTCTGGAAAAATAGTCGGGACAGTCATGTTTTGAGGGACCAAAAGGGAATATTTTTAAAAAAAGTTTCTATCCTAAGTAGCCCTTGATGTATACTTTCCAACCCAATTTTAATTACTCAATTTGGATTTGAAACGAAAAAGTTAGAACCAAAACATTGACCGGATGTCTAGTAGGCAGCTCAAGAACATAGTTGGGACAGTCAGTTTTTGGAGGCTTAAATGAATGAATTTTTAAAAAATGTTTCTATGGTAGATTCCCCTCTAAATCTAGTTTATAATTCAATTGGAATTACTCATGTTCAATATCATATGGGGATGTTATCATCACAATACTCACTGTCTATCGTAAATCTGCATCTTTAAAACTCTGCTTTTCCGGCTGCTCCTTACAGTATTTGTCCTATCAATTTTTTTTGTCTTCAAAACATGTTCCTATTGGAGATAAATAAATTAATCTAATTTCATTTCCAATTTGAATCATTCGAATCTTACATCAAATGAAAACGTTATGCTTGAAATATCAACTGTTGGTCTAAGTTGGGTAAGCGAAAATGACTCTGTTATACATATTGTTCTAACTAAAATTGACATATCATATCATTGAATTTTTAAAACTTGTTTCTATTGAAAATAAACCTTTGAATTATCTTTCATATGGCTTTCGAATCACTCAATGTGGATGAAAAATAAAGAAGTTGTGATTAAAACACTGCTGGTTAGTATGGTCACACACTGCTCTCCCGCAGGTGACAAATAAATTTTACTTTGTTATTTTCTCTGTGGATTTGTTATAAAGAGTAACTACTTGTTAGTTTTTTGCATAATTCTTCGATTAAGGGAGCCTGTACACCTCTCTTTCTCTATGATTTAATGTTTTATTGCAGGTAGATACTTGTTTTTTGCAGGTCCTAGGAGAAAAAGAAGGTCAATTTATGGATGAGTGATTTTGACACAAATTTTAAATGAAACAAATGAATTTCATCCAACTCATTGCCCAACGGATTCATAATAGAAGAACTGAAGAATTGATTTCCATTTGAAGATTCATGTCATGTCTTTGCTACCAAAAGATTTTTCGAATAGATCACATTTTTTATATAACATCATACCTGTTGTAACTTAATTTATTTACATACTGTTTTTTGTTGTTTCTTTTCTAATTTCTCTTATATTTTGTGTTTCAGGTGTTGCTTCATTCAAAGTGTAGCTCATCCTTAGCATCAATGCCGTGAACAACTAATTCATTCTTTGCGTGTTTGCATTTTATGATTGTGTATTTTGCTGTTCCTTTTCTGAAGGGACAACATTTGTGTGCATTTTTGTCGTTCCTGCTATTCCTTTTTCAAAGGGACATCATTTTTTGTTTTGCTATTAATTTCTCAAAGGAATAACACTTTTTGGGTCAACTATTCATTTTGTTGTTCCTTTTTCACGGTTCATTTTGTTGTTCCATTTCAAAATGGAACAATTGTTGTTCCTTTTCAAAATGGAACAACACTTCTGCACTTTCACATTTTGCTGTTCCTTTTCGGAATGGAACAACACTCTGCACTTTCATGATTTTTTGTTCCTTTTCGAAATGGAACAGAACTTCTGCACTTTCACTTTTTGATGTTCCTTTTCGAAATACAACAGCACTTCTGCACTTTCACGATTTGTTGTTCCTTTTCGAAATGGAACAACACTTATGCACTTTCACATTTTGTTGTTCCTTTTCGAAATGGAACAACATTTCTGCACTTTCACGTTTTGTTGTTCCTTTTCGAAATGGAACAGGACTTCTGCACTTTCACGATTTGCTCTTCCTTTCCGAAATGGAACAACACTTCTGCACTTTCACGTTTTGTTGTTCCTTTTCGAAATGGAACAACACTTCTGCACTTTCACGTTTTGTTGTTCCTTTTCGAAATGGAAAAAACACTTCTGCACTTTCAATTTTGTTGTTCCTTTTCGAAATGGAACAACATTTCTGTACGTTTACTTTTTATGTTCCTTTTCAGAAATGGAACAACACTTCTACACTTTCATGTTTTGTTGTTCCTTTTCGAAATGGAACAACACTTCTGCACTTTCACGTTTTGTTGTTCCTTTCCGAATGGAACAGCACTTCTGCACTTTCACGTTTTGCCGTTCCTTTTCAAAAAGAATAGCACGTTGACACCTTTCATTTTTGTTGTTCCTTTTCCAAAGGAACAACACCTACGTTTTTGTTGTTCCTTTTGCAAAGTAACGACACTTTTGATTTTTGCTGTTCCTTTTCCAAAGGAATGACACCTGCATTTTTTGTTCATTTTCTAAAGGAACGACACTTTTAGTTTTTTCTGTTCTTTTTTCCAAAGGAATAACATGTGTATTTTCACGTTTTTTTGTGTGTATTTTTGCTTTTTTTTGGTATGCATTTTTTTTTTGTTCCCTACACAGAACACCACTTTCTTTTTGAGTGTTTTTGCTGTTCCTTAAAAAAAAACAACACTTTGGGAGTATTTTTAAGAGCAACCCTTCCTTTCTCTTGTGGGATTATTCCTAGTTCATCTCAACCACATTTTCCTAATTCTCTTTCATGGCATGAATTACACTACTTTTATGACGACAAGAATTATGGATTCTTTTGAAGCAAGTTATTATCATTCAAGTTATGATCTTTAACAGGACAGTTCCTTGATGATAGATTTTTTTCAAAAAGGACACAATTATTTATATACTACTTTACTGCATTATTTATTGTTGAACATGATATTGATTGATCATCTTAATACCATGCTGGTTCCACCATTCCTAGTTATAATCTTCTCTGTCTGTAATAAATGAGATTATGGGTATATTTTTTTTCTATTAACATATTCAACTTCTTCCACCATCCCTACTCTTAAGGAGTATTGAGCCTCCCTCTTTTTATCATAAAAATATGTAATAACAACAAAATTTTGTTCGTAGATAGAGGATATGGGGTCTCATCACGAGCCGGCCTGATCACTTTTGCTACATCCTAGTGAATGACAGTGTGGTTATCTGGTTACCACGTCAGCACACTGATCTCTTCTGTAGAAAAATAGTGAAACTCTCTAGTTATAAATTGAGGATTCTGGCTCATATGGGTTAAAAAACAACCCTGTCAAGGCTATGGATGCCTGTTGGCAGCAGAGGCTCTGCTATGGTATTGAAGTTATATCTTATCGTCAATTATTACCATAATACCCTTTTCTTATTTTTTTCTTTTTATCAGAGAAGTTATTTCCTTAACCTTTTCCCTGTTTTGAACCTTTATGCATGAGAAATTGCTTTATGATCAATCACATCATTTTCAGCTAGAATACCGTCAGCAAAGCATCTTTTTAACATATTGTTGTCCTTTTTCGTTTTGCATAAACTATCATCAATCCGAAGAATCCTATCTCTTATTCATAACTATCTTTACACATTTTGCTCTCAATATAACCGTAAATTTCACCGTCCTATCATTGATAAGTGTACTCTGCTTCATTTACTAATATATTGTTCATTCCATTGCCTTGCCGTCATCACCACCCCTTTCATATGCTTTATGGTTATGGAACCCATTTTTCCAGTTGGAGGGGGGAATATATGCATTATGGCATTGCATGCGATATGATTACTGCACTTTGCCATACCTTGTTGATTTGACAACATATTAGTATTGCATGTATAGATAGGTTTTTCTAATTGAAATTTTTGCATGCATCTTATCTGTTGCTATTGAAAGCTAACACTATGGATTCAAGAATATTGTATGCAAAATAGTGCTTTGTTTACAGGGGAATAACAAGTATGGGTAGAATTCTATTCACAGCATGACCACATGATTTCCACTGACAGAAAAGGCTCGAGAACCTCGTGAACGTGAACAATTCTTCAGACATTATGCGCTTACCTGGATTCCACCTTTTGCATCACCTTTAGCACCAACTTTGCCTACATCAGCTTCAACAACTTCCAATACATATATGTCATTCCACATTTTTCTTTTGAAGGTAAAACTTGAGGTAAAATAGCATAATTTTTTGATTTATTACGAATTTAGGAGAATTTAATGAAAATCTATTTTGAGCATTATTTATCATCCTTCATTTCATATTTTTTACCACTTCCCATTTTTGAGCGGCATATCATCTTTCCGTTTGGGGGAGTGTCACTTTCATTTATTTCTTTTTTATGACCATGTCATTCATATTCTTTATCATCCATTTATATTCTTATTCATTCTCAACACCTCCCTTATTCCATGTTGTTTTACACCAAGCATAGAATTCAACAGCTAGTAGCAACCACCTCTCTTTGTTTTCTAGCATCACATGAGGGCATGCTAATTTTTCAAAGAGGGGGAGGAATTGCTACGCATGATGGATGTTTTCTATTTTCTTTCTCATTTAAGGCATGCAATTTCAGTCATACAATTTCAGTGTAGAAATTGATTTCCATAATATTTTTAAAACTATGAACTCAATTCCTGTGATCTCTAAGAAACACAGACCTACTATTAAAATACACATACCTAGATAAATTCAAGATAAATTGGCTCGTAAAATTTTGGAAATCATGCACTCTCACCTACAACCATTTTGTTTATATCTCATGATCCATGCATCACAACGATCTGATTTTTGGATCATAAAGGCATTCATATATTATAAATTTACTTGCCACATTTCAACAAAATTTGGTTTGTAGTTTTTGGGAAAATGGTTAATGAAGGTTGTTGTCATTTATATCATATTTTGCTGCAACTTCTTGTTATGCCTTCATCAGATTGCCAAAATTGAATATTCATTAAGGGAGGAAGAAACCATTTGTTCCAATCCATTTCTTAAGCTGAGATGAACATATTTTTTTTGCTTGGTTAAACATGTTTTGTCTTTGCTTGCATGAAACATGCAAAATATATTTTCATTGCATAAGGACATGCAACATATTGAGTGGGGGGTATTTGGGCCATTAATATGCATTATTATTATCACTTTTGAACACTATCCCGCAATTTCCACTATTCTTCATCATATCATTTGTTATAATTTTCATTAAGTCCATTTTTAAATGATTTATGATCTTATGGATGAATATTATTTATTCTCCTTATTTCTAATAAATTGATGATTATGAATGATTTTATCAATGATAGTTTCAATAAATTAGTTGTAACATTATTTACCATTTTTAACCTCCAAGATAATTTCTAGATTGAAGATTTGGCCATTAAATCTGGCAACTCAGAAATTCGCTGGAATAAGAAGTGACAGTTGTGCGGTTGAGATTCTGAGCAAATGAAGAAGAATTTGGAAAATATGGAACATGGGTTTTGTCCAAAATGGACCCAAATAACTTTAGTGAAGAACGGTTTGCCCAAATTTAGCTTGTACTGAGAGAAATGCAGGGTTCTTTGAGCATGATTTTCTCAGATTTGCTGTTGCGGCCGTCCCCCAAATCTCAGCTGCAAACCCAAATTCGCCTTGCTCTTGTTGGAAGATAGATGGAAATATATTTTCTCATTGATCAATTGGTTAGAATCAATCCAATTTTGTAAAAGAAATCATGTTGTAATTATCTATGGTGTAACTGCTCTCTGATCTTTCTCTATTTAAATGAAAACAAAGATCAGAGATGGAGAGGACTTCATGATGACTTCAGGATGACTTTAGGGATGGAGAACTGAGGATTCAGGATTGGAGATTCAAGAATGATGATCGATTATTCATGATAGGATAGGGATTGTTGCATTGCCATTGTAATTCTCAAGCTTTTGATGTTGTAATGATTACACAATTTGATGATTAATAGTTGATTTGGGAGTTACTGCTCATTCTTCTCATCTGAAGTAGCCCAGCAGCATCCGCTGGCGGCTAAGGGCCCAACCATTGGTGGATTGTGTTGCTACTGTATATTATATCTTTAGTCCATGCATGGTTTGCTTATCAAGCTTTATTCAGTAATCTGGTATGTTTTGTTATTTTACATCACGGTTCTGTTATATTTGATTTATGTCCAACTGATCAATATCATTCTCTATGGCAGGAATGTAGTATTGATTCATATTGACTTGGTAATGCATTGTTGTTCTTTTAATCATTGATATAACGTTGTTGATCCTTACAAAATGTTATTGATGTTCAAATACAGCGTAACCGTGTTGTGACCTTCATAAATTGGTATTCCTGAATTCATCTTAGGGATTATATTTCCTGGCGATTGTTGAATCTATTGACGTTGTTGTTCCATTACAAAATACAGTCGTATTCTTTATAACTAAGACTGATAATTGGATTACCATATCAGATTACTATTAAGGTGTGTCGTGTGTATTTATATTTCACTTTCCAGCATTGTTTCATATTCCATCATTAATCAATGTTGTTCTATTTCCTTGCGCTGTTCGATTTATTCTTAGAGTAAATATTGCTATTAATTTGGCTTTGTTGGTTTTCATTTCCATTAATTAAAATTTTGTTGTTCAGATTCCTTTAATTCTAGTTTGTTGTTCCATTTACGGCCGTTCCATTTTAGACTTGTTGTTCCATTTCCTATTTGCTGTTCTATTTTACTTTCTATCGTTCCATTTACTTGTATTTGCTGCTTTGGTGTGAGAGAAGATCTAAGGCTGTAGTGAGCCTTAGCAGTACCTGCCTAGCTCCCAGACCTATGGTCCATGCTCTAATTTCCTTTCCATCAGTTTCTAGAGAGATGGGTTATCGCTTCCGCACCCATGACTGATAAGTTGCCTTCTGTGATTTTATTCTTTTGAAGTAATTTAGTCATAGTTTAGCATCCGTTTACTCTTGTATTTTCTGAACGTTGTACTACTAAACCATTACTCTTGAGTAAATAGCCACCTCAGACTGAGTACACTCTTGAAATAAAAAGTCGTCCCTGGGTTGACAATTAATGTGAGGTAATTAGGTGTTAAAAATACCCTTTTTATCGCTCCACAATGGCTTGACTATTAAAGTCAATATGGCTAATGCATTCGACCCAGTTACACACAATTTTCTGCAGAAATTTCTTCGTAAATGCATCTTGTTTGAGACCTTCATAAGATGGATATATCTTTATATTTCCTCCCCTTCTATTGCTTTGTTGGTGAATGGTCATCGTCCTTGATTCTTCAAAGCCTCCATAGGTCTTTGGCAAGGATGTCCCCTCCCACCCTTTCTTTATATAATTATGGTTGATGCCCTGAGTTGAGCTTTCGAATGCGACAGAGCCTCCCTCAACCTTCCGGAAATCTGGTTCTAGGAAGGCATCAAAAGCATAAACCATGGAAAGTTCGTAGATGACACTGTATTAATGGGAGGTGCTTCTACCACTATTTCCATGAGGTTTACAAATATTCTGGATAAATTCCTTAGTGTCGAGAGGATATATGAGTGACAATAAGTGCCACATCTAGATATGGAATATTACAAGGAAAAAATAAAAATATTGGGGAAAATCGAGTATTTAAAGCTACCAGAGACTCGAGAGAGTTCCACTGCTTAGGGATACCAATCTTTTTGTGACTAGAAGCATTGAATGGATTGCAGCAAGTGTAAGAGAAAATTAAATCTAAAATAGTAAAATGGGGTGGTATGTAGCTCAATAATGTGGGCAAAGAAATTTTGGTAAAGTGGGTCCTTTCGGCTATCCCCTTATATCAGTTCACAACTCTTCAAGCTCCCATAAGTATGCTTGACCAAATGGCCATGTTTGTCATGAAATACTTGTGGGAAGGGGCGAAAACTAAAACTGAGAAATATCACTTAATAAATTGGAAACTGTTAGAGCTTCAAAGGAGAATGATAGACTTGGAATGAGGGACAAAGGATTGGAAAATATAGCTATAGGAACAAAAATTTACTATAGCTCTGTCATAATCCGGAGCGAGTGGTGGTCTCAAGTTATCAAGCCCAAGTACATATCTCCTTGGAATGACCGAGCTCGGAAATTGGCCTCTAGGTCATAACTTTTTTATTTAGTTATTATAAAAATGATCATAACATCATTTTTATTTTTAGTTATTTCAATATAAATATCATAAATTATATATATATAATGTGTTATAACTTTGAGAAAAAAATGAAGATTTCTCAAGGATTTTTATTTTCTCACTATTATATATTAACAACATTATATTTATGACTATTAGAATGAGGAAAATTACTTTATTTTTTTAATCTTGAATTTTATAATGTTTGAAGAGTGATGACATAACTTGAAGGCCGTGATTTCACATGGGAGGTAAATAATGATATTTAGAGAGATCAATTGTGATTAAAGAACTATAATATTATATTATTATTAGACATTAGCTTTACAAAAAAAATATGTTTATTTTAACATATTTACCTTTAGATTAGTTTGCAAATGTCACAAAGACCTACTTTCCATGAAGCTATGGTGTATAATATTAGCATGCAAATATATTCCATAATTTTAGTGATGTAAATATTTCCATTCTTCCTATGGTTTTTTTCTTAGATTGGAGTTCTCCAATGCATGTTTTAGTAGAGTTATGGAAATGATGGTTATGAGCTACTTTGAATTATGATTATGCAACCAAATTGTTATCTTTGAGTAAAAATACAATGTTACAACATTTCCTCACTCCCAAATACTAAGATTTTTCGGGTATTTTAGGTTGAACACATGAAGAAATTGGGACACTCAAAATAATTGTAAAGTAGAGAAAAGATGTTAAACATACACATGGAATGAATAACCAAATAAGATAAATCATGAGTTGAATTTAATATTCACAATGATATATATTTATACAATGTGTGTGACCATCAACTTTCATATAAGTGGTCTCGTGGACTTCAATGACTCTTCAAATTCCACACCATAACCTTTAGCGGATTAGGTGTTCAACATACCCCCCCTGAATCTAAATAGGTATATTTGAGTCAAAGAAGAGAGCCATAAGAAGACAAATGCACAAATGCATGACAACAAATAGTTGAATGTGCTCTCTCAAATGAAGGTATAAAGTGGGGGAACTTGAGGAATCAACTAGTGAAGGTTTAAGGATGACCACCAACACTAGAATAGTTACTGTAGTTCTTGAAACAATTCCAAATATTGCTCGAGGTTTAATTCTTCTACTAGAGGAAGTGGTTTGTGTTGTCTTGAAAAGGGATACATTGAGGTCTCAACCTAGAACACTTATTGTAGTTCCAATAATACTTCCAAATCTGGGAAGAAGTTGTTAGTCTTTAGCTACACGAAGTGTCCCTAAGTATTTTTAGAGGGAGACCATAAGCCTGGAAAAGGGAGATCTCAACCTACAAAAAAATGAAGAACCTCAACCTCAAAAGGGGAGTCTCAACTTATGGTACTTTAAGGAAGGACAAGAATCAAATTCATGCTTAGGGGCTTTTCTCTCTCTAGCTAGAACTTTGAATCTACGTGTGGCTCACTTTAGCTCTAGGGTGAGACAACAACATGAGAAGCTAAATAGATCTTAATTGTAAGAGTTCTCAATAAGAATAAATCTTGGTATGAGACAAATATATTCTTGGTTGTTGAAGCTCATTGCCAAGAAGGGAGGCAAGAAGAGATCCAACAAAGGTGAATCTTCGTTCTTGTAGGAGTATTATTTCTCAAAGATTTGTTTGAATGATAAGTAGTTTTATGATAGTGTTCACATGGATGAATATCAAAATAATGATCTTTTACATGGCCAACTCTATCACAATGTTGGAAATTGAAAATCTATTATGGAGGAGGAAGAGGACTAGATGAGGATAAGTTGTCTTGAAGAAACCTAGAACTCTAAAATTTGATTGGTTTTGGGTAATTTAAAGTATTAATTTCTACATCTGTATTCAATCTTCTCTTGTAAAAGGAACTGAATGATCAAATTTACTAATTTTATTTGTGTTTGATTGTTTATGGGTGTCCTTATTGAAGTCAAATAAAGGTTTTTTTTTGAAGAAAATAAATTCAAAATGAAGCTCCCATTGTTGTAACTCATCTTGTTGGAACTGTGACTCAAGTTGCAAAAAATCTATCTTCTGTTATGCATTTACTATACATGTTTGAATGTGAGTGAGAGTGGTTTTTTTTATTTTGATCATGCTATGAAAAATAGACACCATTAGTGTGTTTAATAACTCTAACAAATCATTGATTCTATCCATTATCTAAAAAGAAAGAATAAATTCCTGAAAGGGTTTTCACTAAAAATGTGCCTCAATCATTTCTAGAATCTTCTTTTACTGTGGCTTCAATTTATGAAAGGAATATCATGCTACACCAAATTCTTCAATAAATACATTTTTCAAATCTAGAGGGAAATATATATCACTTAGCTTATTGAATGTGACAACTCCAAAATTTCCAAACTCAACGACATATTAACACATATTTTTAAATGAAATCAAATGGAGAATTTAATGTTACCTCCTTAGGAAAGATGTGTGTAGTGGATTTGTGCATGAATTTCACTTTGGAAGGAACCCTTACTCTTTAGTGTGATTCATGAAGTTGTTTATACTAAGCCTGATCCTCAACAAATGGTAATGGTATTCGATACTAATGATAATGAAAATACATGTTGCTTCAATGTACTCCACCCACATGCAATATTCACAACCACAGGAAAAGATTGAGCTCCAAAATGTGTTTTCCAACTCTCTTATGCATGCACAAAAATGTTCATGACCACCTTGTTTAAATTGATCTTCGCTATTTTACACAAAATATTTAGAGAAAAACAAAAATTAAAGAAAGAATTAGTTAGTCTTCATCACATAACCTGATGCACTTCAACCATATGAAGTCTCCAATTTGTTTATCTCGAGGCTCGGAGAACATCATTGGCAAAAGTACTGTTATTTTGTCAGAGCAGAAAAGAAGAATTTTTTTGAGTGTTGTCGTTTTTCTTCAAAAATGATTATGGGTTTCTGAAAAAATGTTCTACTTTGTTGATAAAAAACACAAAGGGACAGATATACTCTTTTTTTGAAATATTGAATTCCTTCTCTGACATGGATGGTAGCATCAATGTTGTGCATTTCCTTTGAGTTGCTTCAACATTTATATTTGGATCTTCCTTTCTTCTCAATGTGAGTCTCTTCTCTTTGTTATTAAAATACATAGATTTTAGTTCATATTGCAAGGTATCTTCAAGAGCCTATGAAGAGTGGTGTGTCCTCCAAGAGTGCTACAACTCTTTCCTTTCACCTAAAATTGTTATCCCTAAAATATCATTCTCTTTTCCATCATTCTCAATGAGCATGGTATTGGTGTGGTTTAACCTTTTTTGCACAGTTTTCCTCTTTACTAGGACCATTGTACATTGGCAAGTTAACAACCACTTACATCGATTGCCAACTGTAGTGGAGGAGTCTCGGTATGACTAAACTCCCATGTGACAATGTAAAAAAATTGGTGAAAATTCAATGTAATAAAAGTTAACAAAGGAAAAATAATAACCTTAGTTGATGGGACACTTATTCCAAGCTAAATGTTTGAAAACAATATAGTGATGGGGGTTAATAGTGGTTGGCTAATGGCGAAGGAAATTGGCAAAGGAAATGGAAAGGGCTTTGGAAAGGAAAAGTGGCATTTTGGCACATTTATTTATGAAAATAATGGAAATGAGGAGAAAAGGGAGATGAAAGGTCACAGGTTTCATGTGTGGACGAAAATGAAGGAAAATAATGGAAAATGAAGAAAATAGAGGCATCATTAATAAAAAGGCTTGTGAAGATCACTTCACAAACTTTTGTGAGTTCAGTTTTAGAGATCTCCCTCTATTCTCTTTCTTATTCTCTTGGACACCTAGAGTTTTCTTGGACCACTCTTGTATGAGTGTGGAATACTTGGAGTTTTGGAGGAAGAATGAAAAGGAAGAGTAGGAAATCACAAGAGGACATTGGGATATGAAGCTACAATGAGTTTCTCTTGTAGGTGTTGAGTTTCATGTATGTTTTCCTCACTCGAGTTTGCATGCATATCATATGCATGTGATTTATTGGTCATGATATGTCATTGGCATTAAGGTTTTCCTAGATTGACCATGGAATTTCCTGGCCTTGCCCTTTCCTGGATAACCATGGTGTTGTGGGTTCATTTCCTTTCTTTTTGATTGGTTCTCATGTTTCCTTTAGATTGGTTTGAGTTACTAGTTCCTTGAGCCTTTGTTGGATAAACCCTCTAGAGTGTTGTAACAACGTGTGGTGAGTTACTTGTCTTGGAGCCTTGGTTGGACAAATGCCCTCGAGCCCTTGGTGGGTTGAGTTACTAGGCTTGGAGCCTTGGTTGGACATGTTAGTGCCTATCAGTCCAGCTAGTCACCAATGATCAAATATGCTATTACAAAACTTTTGTTAGGGCCTCAGAGTCAAATTTTTATGCTTTCATTAGGTTTTCAAAATAAAATTTTTGTCACTCCCTAGTGTGTCTAGGTCAATTGTTTGTCCTTCCAAAATTTTCATGTTCCTGTCATTGCCATGACTCAGTTGGATGTGCCATCATTGAAATTTTTCCATAATCATCTTAATCATATCATCATGGTCCTCATTAAGCTCTGTGTCACCATTAGGCCATTGAGGTCAAAGTCATAAATAATTGTCATCTCATTCATAAATCCTCACAACTGCTACATTTTCATTTCAAGGCTCCAAATCTCTTTGTAGTTATTTATTCCATTGTATTGAAGTTGTGTTGCAACAAATATAGGCTGGAGGTCTCTCATTAAGCTCAATAATATCTTAGTTCTCTTAATTATTATTGCAATGCTTCATTACCCTCTCTTAGGGTTTTGAAAATAGTATTCTAGATTTCATGATTTCCATGGTGAATTGTTGCTAAATTGTGTCCTACCATTTATACACATTTTTCTATCCTAATTACACCTTCCTGAACACCCTCCATCAAACCCATCCTTAAATTCTATCATTTGCACCTAAATCGTAGATAAAGCACACTTTCTAAACCATTGGAGTGAGTTTCTCTTGTTTGAAACCCTTCCCCTCACCCAAATTCTAAATTTCCACTTTCCTTACTCCCGTAACCTCCCTCCCTATCCCCCCAAATTTTCCTAGAATTTTTCCATTTCCCTATCCCTTTCATTTCCCTAAATTTCCTTAGAGCTATCAAAATCCCCTCTTTTCCCAATACTAAACCCTAATTATTCCTCCTAGTGAGCTAGGGTTTCACATTGGATAAAGAGACCACGCAAATTGAAAATAAAATGTACAATAATTTAGCACATGTCTCAAGAGTTGAGCCATATAACATCAAACATATCAGTGCCTCACAAATTCATGAAGAGGTCATTTTCAGCACATAGGGACGATTTTTCTTCAAAGTGTCTTTCTAATGAAATGGAGATGAACTTGAAAAAAGTGGAAGAGGTTTTTTTCAAAAGTATACCAAGTAAAAACAACCTCCTTTATGTTATACACAAGTATCATATATTGGGATATATTCAACTTTCTTGCAGAGCTATGTCAGAAAATAAAAAAAAAATTCAAGTTAATTTCCTGGTTTAGCCATGATTTTTTTCCAAGGATTACGAGAAACAGAAAATGAATTTCCAAAAAATTAGAGAGGTTTTTGCTTCAAATAATACTTATATACAAAATCCTCTCTTATTTTTCTAAACATATTTACAGTTAGAGAGATATATCTCCATCTTTGAGCCATATTTTTGTAGAAAACCCGGAAATTTTTGACACAGTGCTCTAAGCACAGTGCCTTCGTGCCGCACTTTTTCTCAACCATCCATATGAAAAACCTTTATATTATTGGATAGATAATAACCCCTAAATATCAAATATCTACTTTTTCAAGCTTGTTAGTAGACAGATCGGGAGAAAATGCTCAGAAATAGGTCAAAAAATCACTTTCTGCCACTATTTTGAAGGAGGCGCTGTTACACTGAATTTTGTCACCTTGACTATCTGCAGTTATATGGCCCCATCAATAGCCATATTGTCCTCTTTGTCAAGCCCCATACCTCTGCTCTTCATGTCAAAACTTCAAAAGAGAGAAAGTCACTTAAAAACATGTTTATCTCTGGGTACGCAGGTTCTCTCTACCTTGCCTGCGTGTACGCACCCCAAATACATTAGACCTGCGTAGTAATACGCTTTGAAAGCTAAAGCTAGGGTGCGTACCCCTGTAAAGGTTAAAAGGCGCAAGTTTCATCTTTAAAAAGTTACTTGTGGTCACTTCTAGAGCCTTCTAGAAGAGTTTTGACGTGTATTGAGCGCCTCCAGATGGTTCATGCCCCCCTATGATAGAGGAGCTTATCCCATCAAGAGAGGAGCTACCCCATCCAAAAGAGGGAGTATCCCATTGATGTTGGAACTGAATAACCTCCTCTAGAATACTATAAATACAGGCATTGGGCCAAAGGAGGGGAGGTTGAAAGCTGAACATTCTAAAGGGTAAATGCTGCTGGAATTAGGACTTCCATTGTTGACTTGTGAGGAGAGATCACTATCCTTCCTTGTTTCCATATTGGGAGTGGGTGAGCTTGTCAAAGTAGAGGAAATCTCTTGCTGGACCCTGGGAGGAGCTTGCACAACACCAAGGCTCAGGTTGTAATGGTTCCTTTTTTATTATTTAATACAAATAAGTCCATTCTTCTCAATGATTTGTTAATGAATTATTTCATGTATTCCTTGGTCAATATGATAGATATGCTTTGTTTTATAATGAATATTCAGATGCTATGTAATCGTTTGCTTTGTTAGTGTATGCAGCTCTGAAAGTGAAGGAGGAGCTCATCTGGATCAGCAAGGCTGGACTGCTACAACAAGCGTGGGACCTAAGGTAAGATCGAAAACATTTGAATTCTCATAGAATGATGTGTATCTAGAGAAGGATAGTTCTTGTTTGGTTTGTTTGTCATTAGAGAGTCTTAGACTCCTAGGGAGGTTAGATTTGTCCGCAAATATAACTCATTCCGTGTGACAATCTTGACAAATAATTTATGCTTGCGGAGCAGTTGCAAGAGCAGATCTACATGTTGAAGATGTGTGGCCCAGGTGCAACTGTAGATGAAGATGTGATCAAAGAAAACAAGGACAAATTTTTTGAGATATGGTTTGAGCAGGTGGTTCATAAGGCTCTAAAAAGTGGATGGGGAATTACAAAGACCAAATGGCATGACCAGGAACTCATAATGGCCTTCATGAGTTTGGAAAGCAGTCTTTGGAATGTCTACTTCTTTCATGCGAATTTGGCAGTAGCCCAAGCGAAGGTCGAGCTTAGTAAAGAATTGAGCCCCATTTAGTTCATCTAGAAAATCATTGACAACTGGGATGGGAAATTTATCTTTGACCATAAACTTATTGAGGGCCTTGAAGTCTATACACATACGCCATTCCCCATCTTTCTTGAGCACCATGACCATTGGCGATTAATAAGGACTATTACTGGGACGAATGACGCCTGCTTCCAAGAGTTCCTTGATTATTTTTTCAATTTCATTCTTTTGGGTGAACGGATATCTATATGGGTGCACATTTGGTGGTTGGGCCCCTGGGACCAAAGTAATGCTATGATCATGTTCCCCTCTCGAGGGTGGAAGCTCATGAGGTTTGTCAAAGACTGGCAGAGGGTTGTTTAGGATCTGTTGCATCTCAGGATGAATATGAAGAGAATTGGGTTCGAAGGGCTGGATGGCATTAAATTGGGCTATAACTCCATGGTGGCCATTTTTTAACAATTTTTCCATCCGATGTGAGCTGATGATAGAGGGAGCTCCCACCTAGAGTCCACAGAGGGCATGTGTGTGGTTGTTCTGTTTAAAGCTCATATATAACTCCTGGAAATCCATTGTGATTGGGCCAAGTGTGCGAAGCCATTCAGCACCTAGGACAATGTCGCACCCTCCCATGTGTATGGAAAACATGTGGGTCTTTAACTGGTAATCCCCCATTTGAAGTTTGACATTTTCATAGTGGCCTTCAAATTTCATTGTCCCCCCATTAGCAATTTGGACTTGGAAGTTAGAAACTGCTCAGACAAAACAATGCACTGCTTCCGCGACTCTTTGATGGATAAAATTATGTATACTTCCACTATCAATCAAGACTACTATTGGGCGATGCTTAATAAAACCTCTGATTTTGAGAGTTTGGGGAGAAGAAATCCCTGCCAAAGCATGCAACGAGATAACTGGTCCTTCAGGTACATTGTCCTACTGGTTGTCCTCTTCTTCCTCCTCTGGTTCCTCAAGTGGTGGGGCTTCCTTCGATGAACTGTGATCAGTAGCATCAATTTGAAAGAATTTTGGCTCCTTGCATTTATGCCCAGGGGAGTATTTCTCATCACAGTACTAACACAATCCTTGCTTTCTTCTTTCGCCATTTCTGCTGGTGACACCTTTTGAACCTTGAGTGTTTGGGTAGTGCTTTGAGCCTGTGTGGGGCGACCCTTAGCGATGAACTTTGGGTGATTAGACTGGGATGCTAATGCACGTTCTACTTCACGAGCTATCCTACAAGCATGCAACCATGAGCTAGGCTAGTGCAGATGAACGTGGGCTTGTATGGCTTCTTTGAGACCATTGACAAAACATTCCACGTAGAACTCATCGTGTAGACCTCCAGTGTGGAAAGCTAAGGCTTCAAAGGCAATAATATATTCGTTCAATGTTCCTATCTGTCGGAGCTTAGTGAGATGACACAAACAATCAGATTCATGGTCAAAGCGATCCGTAAGAGCTTTTTTGAATGTCTGCCAAGTCAAGGGCCTTCCATAGCAACATTGATGCCATTGCCACCATTGCCATCTTTCATTGTCCAAGTACATGATACCCACACTAAGCTGAGTTGCATCATCCATGATGTAATTCAGTGTGAAATATTGCTCCATTTGTGCTATCCATGCGGCCGGGTGAGAGCCATCAAATTTATACATGTCCAGCTTGGGTGGTCGCGGATGGGATTTTTGGTGGATGCTAAAGAGGTGAAGAGACTAGCTAGACTCACCCTCAATGTTTTCATTGCCAATATATGCCTCCGCGCATTCCTCCACCTTACCCTTAGAGAGTGTTTCATTTAAGTTCTTCAGCTGCAACATGACATCTTTCAATTGTGATTCAAGGCTATCAATCCTCTCATTGGCCATAGCTTGAGCTCTAGTTTGTACCATGCACCGATCCGATGTACTTGAAAATTGGGACCGCTTGAAATTTTTGGCACTAACAATTGAATGGTACCACCTTGCTCAGCTCATCAACCTGATTCTTATGGGCTAAGTCACCAATAAGTGCCCTGGGGGGTCTCAGACTCCGAACGGAGTTTTACTCCTTGCTTAGGAATACTGCAATAGCTGAATCCCAGAAATGTCAATGCTGCCCAAAGTCTTGCAAAAATCACGCCCAGGTATAGGAACCCACACAATTAGTCATATCTGAATGGCGGATCTGATTGTTGTGATAGCTACAGAGCCCAAACTACTAGATCTGGATGGCGGATCTGATGGATCTGAGAGATCTGAATGGCTGATCTGATAGATCTGAACGGCGGAACTGATTGTTGCCGTGGATCTGATGGATTTGATAGATTTGAATGGCTGATTTGATAGATCTGAACGATGGAACTGATTTCTACTGCTGCGAAAAAACCCCACTTGCGAGATCTGATCTGGAAAAGATTATGTGTGATCCAGAGATAGAGAAGGGAACTATGGTCTCCAGGAGTGTCAGGTGCTACACATCGCAATATACATAAGGGTCTGACAGTATTATTCGGCCCAATTTTTCAGGGCACTAACCAAGGAGGATCAACCATACCCTTAGCCGTACAACTCGACTACCCTATCGTATGCACGAGTAACCTCTCCGAGTGTTGTTCTCAGTGTACTGTAGCAGCAAGACAACCAACAGTTTATCTATGGCGAGGTTTCAAGGGAGCTAGGGGGGCTTCTGATATACCCAGAGGGTACTTGGAAGACAGTCCGTGCATGGTTCTGTCTAATGTGCTACTACTCGAAGGGGTACCCACAGGGGTTACAAGGGAGTCCAACAAGCGTGACCACCTCTTGTATTTCCTATGTGCATGCCTCCCCAAATCCGCAGGTTTATGCGCTTAATGACAGATCCTGTGGTTTAAAGACGCCGAAACACGTCTCTAGCCAAATTTTTTTTTGCTAAAAATTGGAGATCCCATCGGCCCTGGAAAGTGCACTGATACCACTTGTTATGCTCTTAACCTGCAAGACTATACCAGAATACCAAATATACGAAGAAATATACCAAGAACATAGAACAATGTGAAATAACAGCAAGTATTTTATTATTCAGAAAGAAATGTTCACTTGCCTCTTCGAGGGGGAAACCTCCAATAGAGCTGAGCTCAATTACAAAATAAGACACGATGCTCCTCGAGGGGAGTCTCTATCCTTTATATAGGATTCATACCATGCAATACCATGGTTCTTATTAATTACCATGGCCCATTTGCAACTAAACTGTGGTCCCTTCATTAAATGCGGGTTAACCACTTACAATTATTAATATGGGATTTATTGACTCTTTACTTAACTATAACTATGACTCGATCCTATTACATAAATAAGGGTGTTAGGGTTGGACCCTAACAAGCTCCTTCTCTTGGGAAGTAGATAGGGATGGATTGATTTTCAATGTTCTTTCTGGGCCAAACTCTATATTTTTAACATGGAGAGAAGTGGGGTCGGCCACACAAAGATCAGCTGAGGGGTTGTTTTGGGTTTCTCTTAGTATGTCTTCTAATGGTGATACACTAGGAGGTGGATTCTGAATCAAATTTTCAATCATATCGTCCCCGTCTTGTGGTTTTCCCCCCATGGCGATTTCTAATGTACAAAGTGGTGTAGAATAAACTTCATCCTCATCGTTCTCCTCCAACCAGAGAGGTAGATCATGTTTTAGCAAGGGTTGGGTAGGAGGATATAGGATTAACTACTTGGAGATGTGCTCGTTCTTTATGGACATGTTCCTAGCTTAGCAGCTGATGTAGGCATAGGCTATAGCCAACTAGGGTCTTCCTAGAATGTGAGGATACCCAGTGAGCTTTTCCTTTGGCTAGATAACTAAGAAATCAACAGGGTACTCCCAAGAATCAATGGAGACCATCACATCTTCCACAATCCCCTCAATGGTCACGGTGGAGCAATTTGCTAGCTGCAGCACTATCGTGGTCTTCCTCAAGGATCCTTGGAGGTTAAGTTTGAGCATTGTGTCCTTTGTCATCACATTAATGGCAGCTCCCAAATCAATCAAGGTATGTGGGACCATTGTGCCATTGATGTGGACATCAACTACTGGGCTTCCAGGGTCTAGATATTTTGGATAGATTATCTGCCCCAACATTAGGCCGGACAGTTGTCCTATGACATTGATGGTTGGGGCATCTCTCTTGCGCCTTCTTGGATGCCTAAAGCACTTATCTTTGATCAACCTATTGTAGATAGCCACATCTTTTATGGCTTTGAGAAGTGGTATCTTCACACATAAATGTTTCAATTCTCCCAGGAGTTCAATCTCTTCTGGGGTAGGCCGGATTGTCATGGATAGTCTCTCAAGAAAGGGTGGATTTGCTTTAGGTTCGCTCTCCTCTTTATCTTCCTCAACCTCCCTGGGTGGAGGCTTGCTATTTGGGAGAACTTTCTCGGATCACAAGTTAATTTCTTGAATCTCCATAGCATAAGTTGGGCATGATGGTTCCCCAATATACATTTGCTCAGCCTATCTGTTGTTCGGGTTCAGATTTGGCTCTGCAGGAATTTGGGGTTGCCTTGGTGGAGAAGAAGGTAACGGTTGTGGTTGGGTAGGTGGTGGAGGCAGAAGAGTGGGAAGAGAGTTGTATTGGGGCCTCCACCCCTGATGAGATGCATTCCACTGAGGTTGCGGCTGAGCATAGGATTGAAATGAATGGGTGGATGGTTGGGCATGATGTTGAGATGTGAAGGACCAAGGAGGAGGTGTGGACCAGGAAGGATGAGCAGGGGGGCCCCAAGAAGGTATGGAGGTGACTTGGTTAGGGTTGTAGTATGCCTGATATTTCCCTTGCATCCCTTGCTGTTATGGTCTAGGTCCATGCGGCCTCCTTTGGTTAATGTAATAGATTTGTTCAGTGACTCCTTCAGCCCCTTGGTATATAGCTTTAAGTCTGGGCAAGGAAGGACACTTATCTGTAGAATGATCTTCTTCACAAACTGAACAAACGTCTATAGAGTTCAATGGGCATTCATTCCTAGGATGCCTCCTTGTGCATCTAGGGCAGAAAATGGCCAAAGCTCTCTCTGCTTCCTCTTGTTTTCTTTTGATATGTAAGGTATCCATTTGCATGGCAAGATTCTGTAGCATTTCACTCTTGAAGTCTTCCAGCATGTTTCCAATTTCACCTTTAATGGATGAATTGGAAGAAGAGGTACTGGCTATGGGTTGACTCCCCCTACCTTTCTTTCTGGCTGCTCTAGAATGATTTCTAAAAACAATCTTTATGTCCTCATAGGATAGTTGGTAGATGTCTCCCCCGACCAGTAGATGGAGGGTGTTTAAAAGGTCTTCCCGAATTCCCCTGAGCAGGACCAACTTCAGAGACTCAGGGTCAAGTGTACACCTGGCCCTTTTGTAACTAAGCTGGAACCTCTCTTCATAGTCTTCCAGGGACTCAACACTTCCTATGGTCATTCGAAAGATTTTTTCTTTAGTATCTTTTGACCTACAATAGTCTCGATACTTGTTGTTAAAGGCCTGCTGCATCTGAGCCCAAGTTGTGATGCTATTGCTAGGTAATCCCATGAACCAGCGCAATGCTGCGTCCTTGAGAGTAGAAGGGAACAGTTTCAACTTTTGCTCGTCTTCTGCATAGTCATAAGTTCGACAAATGACAACAAACTCGAACAAGAAGGTGTCAAGATATTCTGTAGTTAGACCATGCAAGTGAGGTAGGGCTGAAGGGCTTATATTCTTCATTTTGGTGTCCCCATTGGTCTCCCGAATGGGGAAGGTACCCTCTATTCTCTCTCCATTTCCCCTAGCATTTCTGTTTTCAGCCATTCGCTCCAGAGGAATGTTTTCCTCTTCTTCTTCCCCTATAGGTTCTTCAAATATGTTTAGATGTTCACCTAAGGGTTCTTCTTGATTGCAGCCACCGAAGAAGAGAGAAGGTTGGCTGTGTGAAGCAGTGGGGGTGTTGGGCAAAAAATTTCCTAAGTTATCTCTACTCCTACGAGGCATGAAAGAAAATATTTTTGGTTGGTTTTTTGTTTCTTTTTCCCCACACTGAAAGTACCAGCAAAAACTGAAATTGTGATTGAAAAAAACAAATTGCAACTAGCTGAAATGAACTTGCTGAATGGAAATTTGTAGAATTGAAAAGGAAAGCAAGGAAATGCAGAACTGGAAGAAAAGAAATGACTAGTCTACTTTTGCCGAAATAAACTATTAGCAGAATGTTGCAATAGGAGATAGAAGAAAGCAGTAATCACAGAATACTCTGATGCTTCCCCAACAATGGCACCAAAAAGTGGTGAGCGCTAGTATTGCAGCAAGAATGATGCAACTCCTAGGCTGCCAACTTTAGTTTTATCAACCCGGTAGTTCATAACAAACTTGGAAGCATCGGTGTTATATGCACAAGTACTAGTTCTCACTGCAGGTTGTCACTTGGTCAGCCGGCGCGAGATCACTAGGAGCTCAAGCCAACTTCTATAGATTTCAGAAGAAGCTCTATGGGTGATTAAAGTAAAGAAATATTACTCTACAGATGCTATTCTAACTGCAGAAAGGAGGATGACTAGAATGTAAAGCAAAACCTAGTAAACCCTAATTAACAAGCTAATTCTACTTTTGCCAGAAACACTATGAAAACCATGAAAGAAATGCGATTACCTACTCAAGGAAGTAAACAACATCTAACCATGCTATTTTTGGAAGTAAAGAAGAAAAAAACATATTTTTGGATTTTTACGTGTTTTTATGTGAATTTAACGTGCATCTAATTTATTGTGTGTGAGTGTGGCAGCAAACAGGTGGTGTTAGAGGGTGGTTTTGAGAGCTTGGGAGGATGTAGGATGGTGTGGATGGGTCCTAGGAGGTATTAGGTGGCCTTCTAGAGGCTTTTCCCACAATCGGCCTTCAAAATAAAGCCTACAGGAAAAACTACAGGAGGGCACAGGAAAACTACAGGGGGAAAACAGGGAAACTACAGGGGGCCTACAGGAGGAGGCTGAGAGAAATTTTCACTGTTTTGAGGGTGTGAGAGTGGGTGGAAGAGGTGGATGAAGGCTGGAATGATGTGTTAGGGCACCCAAATTCTACCATGAATCACCAGGAGAGAGAAAGATGATTGGGTTTGCTCATGGAGAGAGGAAGAAGTTCTATGAAAAATGAAGGAAACTAGGGCAGAATTGAGGTGAGGTTTGGGAAACCTATAGGGCATGGATTAGATGGAGGGTGTGATTTCTGGTAATTTGGCCTACTTCTGGAAGAGATATGCTGCATAGAAACTAACAGTCAACCAAGAAAATAAGCAACCAATGAAATGAGTGCATCCTAGGAAAAACAGAGTTTTGCATTAAAATGGCCTAAATTATGATGTATAGAAGGAAATGCTAGGAAATGATGTAAGAAAAGAAAGCATGTAAAAGGACTATTGCAAATCAGGGAGTGAACATGATAAAGAAGATCTAGAGAAAAGCAAAACTAGACTATCAACCTACTAGAGAGCTGCAAACACTATAAGTCCTAGGAATGAGGAAAATCTGTGTTTTTGGGGCAGCAAGGGAGTCTTTGCCTCAATCATGGTCTCATAGGGAGGAAGAGAGGCCAAGGCATTATTGCTAGCCTTTTGAATCTTCTTTGATCACCTTTTAACTTGCTACAGAAAGCACAAATGGAAGCAAGCTACTAAATCATCAAAAGCAACCTATTCTTAACCATAAGATAAATACATCTAACAGCAAACTAATCTACAAACTGAAGTAAAGCATACAAATACAAGTAAAGAGAAGCTTGGCTGCTTGGATTGGACCCTAACCTGAGAGCTTTAGCCCTTTGAGGTAACTCAGTGCTAGCTCAAAAGGTATTCCATCTTCATTATAAAAAAATAGTAATATTACATAAAACTGTCATAAAATAGTAAGCTCGAAAATTGAGCAGAGTTTACACAAGCAAAAAATGGTCGACACTAGTGAGGCCCTAGGCCTCTCTAATTATACATCTGAAGATACCAATAGCTTCCTTAAAATCAGGGAGGCTTGGCTCCCAAAACTCGAGATAACTATCAATCATCTTTCACTTGCTCGGCTGCCTTCTAGTGCATGATTCGGCTGCTTGTACTCCGAGCTGAATGAAGGGGAATTCGAAGTGAGGAGCAATAAATGAGGGGGATTCCATCCTATAAGTCCTCTCCTCTATCTACTTCGAGTTATTTCTGTAGTTTGACCACTAGATCCTTGACTTTGACCTCAAAATCCATCAATAATCTTAATTAAATACATGTTAGACCACATGGCATAATAACCAACTCAACTCACCCTATAAGCATAAATATAATCAGAAAACCATACAATAAGCGAAGAGAATGGTTGATTAGACTAGGTTAGGAGGTAAAATGAGCTGATATAATTACCCATTTATGAGACTCATCATCATAGTATCCCCTCATCTCTTGTTTACCCCAGGTAAGATGATGAGAGTGAATAGATGTGAGAGGAGTCGTGTTATAGCAAGGAATGGTCCTTGAGCTAGGGATTGCAATATATTGAGATCCCACCATCAGATTTTCTTGAAATTTGGAGGAAGAGAAAACTCCAACAAAATTGTGGACCAAAAGTCGAGGTATTTGGATGGCTATATTGTGAGATAAGTGATGCCCTAGGATACCTACTGGGACAGGCTTAGAAAATAAGAGGCGGGGGAAGAAAATAAGGTTTAAGGTGATCACCTGATGGTGGACCAATGTCTAATCCTTTGGGGATATTCAGAGTCAAGAGTAATTATGGCTATGGACATTGAATTTTCTATGTCAAGGAGGCCTCAAAGACAACTTTGCATAGCATTAAGGTAGCAACAAAAGAAACTTCAAGGACTTTATACTTCATTTTGTAAAATTGATGGCTTATCAAGATGAATTTCAATGAAGAAGCATCTCTAGGAACATGAATTCATAAAACATGCCCCATACATGAAGCAACACTATCTAGAAACCGAATTTCCACAACTTCGCATAAATGGATGCAATAAATTAGCCCTAGTATAGAGAAATCCCATCAACAATGTATGTGACAAAATAGAAAGGAAAATATCATTAAATTTCACTTACATGTATTAAAAGTATATCCAAACATCAATAATTTTCCAATCAAGAAGCTCCAAGACAAGAGAAAATAATCCAAACATCAAAATTCATTCCATGCTCCAAAATTCATCCTAGAAGAAGGATAACGAAATTATCAAGAGAGATACAAGTCCAATCCAAGTGATGATGCTAAAATGAATTCACATAACTTGTCTTTATACACTTCTAATGAGTTTGATTTAACTAACTTTTAGTGACAAGCCCACCATACTAGCTCATAAACAAAAGAATAAGCCTCTTAAGAGGTCAAAGGATTAATAATACATGTTGTTGGGCCTTCTAAGAAGCCTACTGAAGTCCATAAGTGCCATAATGATGAATAGCACTCCCAAAAGAAGTGGACAAGGGTTTGGCCCCTTGTTATCCAAATAATAAACATGTAGTGCTACCAACGAGTTTGGGGGTACACAGGTAACCTCATTGGTCTCCAAGTAGATCGAAGATGCTTGTAGACCATCTATAAGGGCTCAGATGAAAGTGTGAGTGATGCCACATTGGTATACAAGTCCTGGGTCATCTTCCAAGTGCATGATACAACCGTGGGGTCGACTTGGCATCTTCCTCGTCCAATAGATGAAACTCGAGCAATCTCTGGGGATCCATGGAATGTTTTCTACTATCATGGAGGCCCATGGCTCTCTACACACACCCTACATGTGCCAATGTAGCCCTCTGAAGGGTTGGGACCCTGTATAGGGAGACCAAACCGAAAATAGAGACCATATGTAATCTTGCATAAGATCTAATGCGTCCCCTTTCCTTCCAGTAAAATGATTAATTTAAATAAATTAAGTTAAAGAGCTTACAAACTATGGAAAAAAAGTGGGCACTTCATAATGGCATGCCCTTCCATAGTGGGCTTTTGCATGTGCTAATGTCTCCAAGCTTCAAGGGAGGTTAACCAAGTTCCTTATTGTTGGTAGGAAAATTTACTTTGAAACTGACCCATGGTTCGACTGTGGGTGCCAACAAAAAGCCCACGTTGTCTAGCACTATGCCAACATTTTCATTCCTTCAAAAAGAAGAAGAAACTCACTCGAGGTGAACTAGAACCATGGAAAGATAAAGGGGATTTGTATATTCCTATTATGTGACTTGCACAACTACCAAGACATTCATTCTTAACTGCTCATGTTATACATTCAACATGAAATTTAACATATGTAGAAAATTTTAAAGGGACCCATAAATTACATAGTTACATGCCAGAAATATTGTCTTCCTTATATTAATCATCAACAAAGAATAGTTTCATTACACACATCAACATTACAACTTGTGGAAGTCACAGACTTGTGCACAATATCAAAATCTATAGGCAATACATAATCAAAATGTAACACCCTCCTTCCACATCTACCCAAGTAATCATCCAACCAGGGTAAACATGTGACGAGAAGTTACTATGATAGGATTTGAATCCATATGTGTCAGTTAAGGAAGTGGAATCGATGGAAACACACCATACTAGACCTTTTGCACCTTCTGCAAGACTCCCAGAATGCATCCTAGTCATTCCCCTGACTAGCCCTTGGGCCCCATTGAGCTTTTAGACAACTAAACTCCCAGACACTCCCTTGACATGGACAAGGGCACATTTTAAAACATCCAAACACACACACAACATGGGTATGCATGCATCTGGGGACTTTTCTTGTCAGACTTGTGCCTGCGACTTTTGGATTTGTGCCACTTTTCAAGCTCAGAATCTAGGTCACTGCCCAGAAACTCGTGTAGATTTCAGAATCCAGAAATTACACCACCATAATACTTAAAAATATAAAACCAACTCGAGGACTAGGCCTGACCATCCCCAACCGGGATTGACATTTTGTCAAAGACTTTACATCAATGCAATCTATAGGAAATGAATACAAGACAGAGCATGAATGATTGATACGTCATATGAGACTTGACAAGAAGGATCAACACCCTCTTCCCTCAACTGTTTTGTCATCATTTAGGTATTTCATCCATTATCCTTTCAGTTACAAGTAGATACATGAAATAAACATGATTATAACCTATCACATAACCATTCTTATAACCAAAATTTAACCATGTAAATAACAATGAGATAACAACTATTAAGGCCAAATAATAACAATTACAAACTCAAGAGAGCTTAACTTTTATTAAACATAGGAAAAACTGACTAGGTTCAAGACTTCCACGTACCACCTGACCGTAGACATGGATGAACTAAATATTTCTTTTAGCCAATCACCCCGTGCCATATTCTAAGAATGAATGTGGGATCTCATGGATAAACCAATCCAAAAACAACCAAGGGAATCCAGAGGTTAAACCACCTACACCCTCACCAAACTGTGATCTCACTAAAACCAACATTGAGATCACAAAATCAAATCGAGCTTGGAATGCCTACAGACTCCATCACTATCATTGAAAAAATTTCTATCTCCTTGTCTCTCAAGCTTTACCACAATCCATTCCTTATCACTAGGCCCTAAACCGAGACACCAGTCTCTCAGGATTTACAGTAATACACACTGGATCACTAGGCTCTAAACTGAGACTCCACCCTCAAGATCTACCGTCTATCCCACCAAAACTGATCAAGGGATTCCTAAGCCTTTTGTAATTTTCTTGAGACCACCTCTTCCCTAGATTCTGAAACCATCCGGCAATTCCAAATCTCAAAAATGAAAAAACAATCCCATCCACTGTCATAACTTGACAAAACCATGCCACTGATAGCAAGAGAACCATATACCAACATGCCTTCCATGCATGTCAAAACCAGCTAGGATATCACACATGAAATATGTTACCTGCAAGTATTCCTACTTAAGCTGCTTGATCCTGTTATTCCTTGCTTGATCTTTGCATTCCTTTTCTTTCCTTGTCCTTCCTTTGCTTGATTTTCCATTCCTTGCTCCAAAGCCAGAGTGCTCCAAGAAAATTCTATGTGTCCAAGAGTGTGAGAGGGAGAGAATAATGAGAGAGCTCCAAAACTGAACTGATCAAAACCCATGAACTCATCCTCGAAATCCTTTTTATCAATAAGGCCTATTTTCTTCATTTTCCATTATTTTCCTTCAATTTCCTCCTCACATGCAACCCGTGACCTTTCACCTCCCTTTTCTCCTATTTTCCTTTATTTTCATAATTAAATGTGCCAAAATACATTTTTTCCTTTTTAATGCCTTAGCCATTTCCTTTGCCAATTTTCCTTAGCCATAAACACATCTAGTGATGTCCACTGGCTATATTTGCCTAACATTCATCTTGGAAGAAGTGTCCCTTAACCATGGTCTTATTTTTCCTTTATTAACAAATCCAGATCTCAGAGCTATATAATTTTGGACGCTCAACACTATCTATTCTTCGGGCTTGACCTGAACTTTGCAGCACTGTCTAAACTTATTTCTCGCTTCCTTTTGTATTATTTTATAACCATACTCACTTTCTCTGATACCTTACTCACTTGATCCATGGTTTTCAATAACTAGGGCCATCATTCTGGTTTTTTTTTACTGTATCAAAACATCAAAACCAGCTCCTATTTCTTTGGCACGCTCCCTTATTTTCCGTGGCATGAGTTCCAAGCCATCTTACTACCATTTTGGTTTTTCAATGCTCTGTTTCTGGCAATTTCATCCAAAATGTTCTTCGCAACTATTATCCTTTCAAAAAAAAAGGACCCAAAATGCCCCGACCACATCCTATTGACTCACCCTCAATAAGGATAAAGACGCAAGACATTATTCATAAAACACATAAATGTAGCTTGGGCATTAGTCAAACCGAATGGAACTACAACAAACTCATAATGCCCATACCTAGTCTTGAAGGAAATCTTGTAGATATCCTCTTTCTTGATGCATACTTGATGGTATCATGATCTCAAGTCGATCTTATATAACACTATTTCTCCCTTCAACTGATCAAACAAATCATCAATCCTCGACAATGGGTACTTGTTCTTGATCTCCACCTTGTTCAGTTTCCTGTAATTAATGCACAATCTGAGAGTACCACCTTTCTTCTTTACGAACAACCCTGGTGCACCCTAATGTGATACACTTGGCCTAATATATCCCTTTTAATAACATCATTTAACTGCAATTTCAACTCTACTAGCTCTAGGGTACTCATCCTATAAGGTGACTTCGATGTTGGTGGTTCCCCTGGCACCAACTCAATAGAGAAATCTACTTCTGTGTGAGGAGGTAAATATGTAATCTCTGCTAGAAACATCCTGTTACTGCTACAATATAGGGTACCTCTTGAGGATTTCTACATCCTCAACATCTTTACCCTTGTCACTATATATATATGCGCTATAAACATCACACAACCATTTCTGCAACTACGCTTAGCATGCATAACGGTAATCATCCTCACTAATGTAGGCTTCTTCTTTCCATACAAAATTTTATTTTCCCCATTATCATCCAATATCTCAATGACCTTGTCGGAGTAATCCACTTTGGTCCTACGAAGGTACAACCAATCCATAGCCAAAATAATCCTATACAATCCCAATGGTAGTACATTCAAATGTTGTTGTAGGGATACCGTTTAACTCAAATGCACAAGCTCTTACCCGATGGTGAACTCTTTTCTTTATACCTATAACCAACTGTACCAACCAAGATTTTGCATGCACTTCTTTTATCAAACCACACTTATCCACCAAGTCAGTATTAATATAAATATAATTAGATCCAGGATCAATCAAAATAGAAATAACTTGATCACAAAGCTTACCATCCATTTCAATTATAGATGCCTGATGATTTGCCTTCCTATTGTCCACAGCTGCATAAATCCAAGGAAGGCTATGAAAAACATCCCCAGCTGTATGTGCCTCCTAAGCACTATAGATCTAGGTTCTACCACCGTGATACTGCAAACAATCCCTCTTATGATGATCCTTTCCACATATCCAACACTACAATGGTGCTCTACCATCACCTCTAGTCTGCTGCTCTCTGTGTCCCTTCTCAATTGGATTGAACTTCTTGTGAGGGACTACATTTTGTTTCTCACCTGCATCTTGAGGTTTTCCTCACTTTTGTAGCCATTTTCCTTTAACTTTCTCATTTCCTTTCAAGCCACACTTATGCTCAACTTTGTGCTTTGATTGCTCATAAGAATGTTTTAACTTTCAGATGGTCTCCTCCAATGATCTAACTCATCGAACTCAATCAGGTCTCTGTATGATACTAGCAGGTCACTGATGAATCTTTGAACCTTGGACTTCTCCTCCTTGAGGTCTTAGCACATATCTCAACAACTCTAGGAACCTGCTAGTATACTCATCATCTGTTATGGAACCCATATGAAACTCATAAAAATACTCAGCTTTGTCATCATAGTACCTTTCTGAAAAATACTTCTTCTTGAAGCACCTCTAAAACTCATTCCGAGTCAAGTAATCCTCCTGAATACCTTTAACATTCTTCAAATCCTCCCGAATTCCTTTAACATTCTTAACATCCTCCCACCAGATATCTGCTTTCCCTTTAAGACTGAAAGTGGCTATCTTTGCTTTCATGTTCTCTAAATAATCGTGCAATCTAAAGAACTTTCTCATACCAAGAAACCATGCCTCTACATCGTGTGATTTCTTCATCTCTCTATCAAATGTAGGTGGATTTTCTTTCTTAAAATCATATGACAAATATCCATTGTCACTCCTCCTGTAAGGATGATAGCAATGATGATCATAGTGCCTATTAGAACTAGAACTAGAATAGTACCTATGTCTATCACCCTTCCTATCCAGAGTATCCAAGGACCTTCCATCTTTGATCATGTCCTCTCTATATGAACTATACTCACCATGAGACCTGCTTCCATATGCCACATTAGTTCTGTCCTCCTACTCATGGATGATCTGAAGTGGTCCTTGTTACTGCAATTATGAAAAAAATTTGAAGTATCACTACATTTACCTCTGCTTGTTTCTCCTGTGCTTGTATGATTATGTTATTGTCTACCTTACAACTTCTTATTTGTGCCTTTAAACTTCTCTGTATCTCTCCCAAATTAGAAGAGTTCCCAACACCACGTTGCTCATCTAATCCATAGGGAGAGTCTCGGGAACTATAGTCTACCATATTGCTAGTCATCATTGATATTCTTCCTACAAGGTATATTATGTCAACTAAACCAAATCAAAATAAACTAGCATACCTTAGCATAATTTGGGGAGGATACCTCATCTGCAAGATCAACAAATCAATGTAATACATGTATAACCTAATCATGAAAAAATATATAAATATAACACATAAGCATATAAGCATATAACCATCATTCTAGCTAGAGTCCAGCCATTAATGCATGACCATATCAACTACACTTACCAAGAACTCATACATGAAAACAACCACAACATCACTTTACACTTGACCACATGTGAATACTAATGTGCATAAGAAATGCATAATCAACCATACACTCATGATGACACACTCCACAACAACACCATCAACTTCCCATGGCGACATCACTATAACCATGACTGATACCAGGGATATGAAACAATCATATATTCCACAAGGATGATTAACACACATGCAACGAACATGAATGCATGACCAACACACAAACCATCCAGTATGAGGGGTGAACCATGCTCTGATACCACTCTATAATGCCATTCTCCCACATCTACCCAAGTATTCGATCAACAGGGGTAAACATGTGATGAGAAATTACTATGATATGATTCGACTCCATATGTGTCACTTAAGGAAGTGGAATCGATGGCAACACACCATACTAGACCTTTTTCACCTGCTATAGGACTCCCAAAATGCATCCCAGTCATTCCCCTGACCAGCCCTTGGGTCCCACTGATATTTTATACAACTAAACCCCCGACTGCTCCCTTGACATGGAAAAGGGTGCGTCTAAAAACCTCTGGATGCACCACAACATGGGTATGCATGCATCTGGGAAATTTTCTCCTCAGAGCTGTGTGTGCAATTTTGAGATTTGTGCCACTTTTCAAACCGAAAATCCAGGTCACTACCCATAAACCCCTGTATCTTTTATAATCCATAAATTACATGACCATAAGACTTACAAATCAAAAACTGACTCCAGGACTAGGCTTGACCATCCCCAACCAGGACTGGAATGCTGTCAAACACTTAGCATCAATGCAATCTACAGGAAATGAATACAAGACCGAGCATAAATGACAGATAAATCATATGAGACTTGACAAGAAATATCACCACCCTCTTCCCTTAACTGTTTTGACATCAATTAGCTCTTACACCCATTATCCTTTCCGTTAATAGTAGATACATGAAATAACCATGACTATAACTAGTCACATAACGATACTTATAACCAACATTGAACCATGTCAATAACAATGAGATAACAACTATTAAGGCCACCTAATAACAAGTACAAAAGCAAGAGAAATTAGCTTTTATTAAGCATAGACAAAGTCGACCAAGTTCGGGATTTCCACGTACCACCTGACTGTAGACATGGCTGAAACAAATATTTCTTTCAGCCAGTCACCCCCGTGCCATATTCCAAGAATGAATGTGGGACATTATGGATAAGCCAATCCAAAAACAACCAAGGGATATAGGTTAAACCACCTCCACCCTCACCAAACTGTGATCTCACCAAAACTGGTACCGAGATCAAAAAACCAAACCGAGCTTGGAATGCCTCTAGAATCCATGACTATCCTTGAGGAAGTTTCCATCTCCTTGTCTCTCGAGCCTTACTGCAACCTACACTGGATACCTAGGCCCTAAATTGAGACACCAATCTCTCAATATTTACCATAATCCACACCAGATCACTAGGCCCTAAACTGATACTCCACCCTTAGGCTTTACTGTGTACCCTGCCCAAACTAGTCAAGGGATTCCTAGGCCTTTGGGAGTTTTCCTGAGACCACCTTTGCCTCGGATTCTGAAACCATCTGAAAATTCCAAAGCTCAAAATTGAGAAAACAATTCCATCACACCATGGCTATCCAGAAAAAGGCAAGGGAAGGCTGAACACTAATGTCATAACCCGAAAAAACCATGCCACTAAAAACAAGAGAAACATATACCGACATACGAAGCCATGCATGTCAAAATCAACTAGGAAATCACACATGCAATATGTTACCTACAAGTATTCCTGATGAATCTGCTTGATCTTTCACTTCCTTCCTTGATCTTTGCTTTCCTTTCATTTCCTTTCCTTCTCCTTCCTTTGCTTTATTTTCCCTTCCTTGCTCCAAATCTAGAACGCTCCAAGAAAACTCTAAGTGTCCAAGAGTGTGAGATGGAGAGAATAATGAGAGAGCTCCAAACTAAAATTATCAAAAGCTATGAACTGATCCTTAGAAGCCTTTTTATCAATGAGGCCTCTATTTTCTTCATTTTCCATTATTTTCCTTAAATTTCCTCCTCACATGCAACCTGTGACTTTCACCTTCCTTTTCTCCCATTTTCCTTTATTTTCATAATAAATGTGCCTAAATACCTTTTTTCCTTTTTAATGCCTTAGCCATTGCCTTTGCCAATTTACCTTAACCATAAATGCATTTAGTGATGCCCACTAGGATACTTTTCCAAACATTCAACTTGGAATAAGTGTCCCTTAACCGTGGTCTTGTCTTTCCTTTATTAACTTTTATTACATGAACTTTTAACCAGGGGCTGTTACACAAAATATTACAAATCCAAATCTAAGAGCTAAACAATTATGGATGCTCAACACTATATATTCTTCGGGCTCGATCTAAACTTTGTAGCACTGTCTAAACTTGTTTCTCGTTGCCTTGTCTCTTCTTTTATAACCACACTCGCTTGCGCTGATACCTTGCTCACTTGATCCATGGTTTTAAATAACTAAGGCCATCATTCTTGTTTTCTTTTTTACTGTATCAAAATATCAAAATCGGCTCCTAGTTCTTTCGCACACTCCCTTATTTTCCATGGTGTGAGTTCCAAGCCATCTTACTGCCATTTTGGTTTTCTGATGCTTTGGTTTCTGTAGTTTCATCCAAAATGTCCTTCACAACTATTATCCTTTCAAAAAGGAAGGATCCAACATGCCTCAATCACATCCTATTGACTCGCCCTCAATTCAATGTGCTACTATTGTTGCTTCTGAATTTATTGCGGTTTGGCTTCCACTAGCTTTTGTTGCAGTACCTTCAAACGAAGGACCCAACTCTAGAATAGTCTGGAGAGCAAACTCCTTGAAACTGGTGAATGCAGAAATAAAGGAGTACCATTAATACATACGTGTGGAAACGTTGGCTGAGTACTCAGTAACGATCTTCTCACTGAGGTCACTGGGCTAGGACTCAACCAATTCCTAAATCTGCTGATCGGAAAGGGTGGAAAGTGTGCTCAAGGTCATAAAATGATTTTGAGCTTCTGGTCGAAGGTCACGGAGGACCTAATTGGTGACTTGGGCTGCATCTTCCAGTTGAATAATTTTGGCATCAAGGACATCCACTTGGTAGAGGAGCTATTTCTTGGCTTCTAGATTGGAGGTCACTAATAATAGCTGGCATAAATTATGAACGTTCTCACACAAGGGATCAATGGATGCATGCTTATTTGTGATGAAAAGACTGCCATTGGAGATCTGGGGAAACACATGCTGGGATTATTGCATGACTTGGCATAGAGTAGCACAAAGAGAAGTGGCACTCTGTAATTTCTCATTAGGTTGAGTATGATAGACAATGGAAGGATCAGAGGAAGACTGCTTGTTGGCTTGATGGGCCCTAACCCAGGTTCATCATTAGTCAGCTAAACAAATCCCTACACTATTGGCCCTTTCAGCGTCAGCCCACAAAGCGTAGCCTGAAGTCTCACCCAAAGCAGTATGGGGGGATGCTAGAACCAAGTTTCCGCACCCTGAGATGGTCGTGATGTCGGTTTATACCCCCTGCCCCTACTTTCGTGTAGGTCGCTAAGCCTTAGGGCTTTATCGATCTACCCCTTATTCCACCCTTCAGTATCTTTATGAAGGTGTATGATTGACCTTCGCGCAGCTATGAAAATGTATTGTATAGGTTCCCATGTTATCTCAAGTGTTTTACTTATCTTACCATTCAATTACAGTTAACGTCGCGTAAACTGATATATTTACTTGTGTTCAATTAACAAATATAATCATATAGATTCGCGCATCAAATGAACATTGTAAAATAAACTCAGATCGCAATATAATCAGATGCATTAACAGATACTAAATACATAGTAAATGCATAATACTTCTCTTTATTGCTATCTTCTAGTTTAATAATGACTCTATCCACCCTGCACACACAACTGCAGGGGTCCACACACTTAGCAATAGACTTCTACCCTAGGCCTCTGCGCACTTAGCTGTAGAGCCTCTACCTACGCTAAGACCTGAAAACAATTAGACTTCTCTTCAAAAACCTCCCAAGCTTAATTGTTCTAACTGCCTAGAGCTTACTTAGCTCCCTTTTATACAATCCCATGGTCTACGGACCATGGGTAGATCTTTATAGCCGACTTGACACTTTAAAAAATAAGGGCAGACAACCCTTTATGACTCTTGACACCTTCGGTCTCCGTGACCATAAAATGCGGAGACTTTACAAATTTATTACAAAATTTTCCCAAACATGGGATTTTAGCCGCAAAACTACTCTTGGGGGAACCTGTTCCCAACAGGCCCCCAACACAAACATGGTGACTCGCCCTCGAGTCACTTTGCGGGCGTGGAGATTTTGGCACGAAGACCTCCCAGCTTAACCTGTATGATGATAACCTCAGAGGTGCACTGCGTGACTGCCTGCTTCACTTCTTCAACCAACTACTCTGTTGCTGGTCTTGAACTTTCAGCCCAAAGCTTCTGTTGAGTCGCTTGCAGACTAGAAATTTTGCCTTCAATGGAGGCCGTGATCGAATAAGCTTTGTCCAACCAAGGTTTCAATCTTGCCTTTAACACTGCCTCTTTGTGCTACGCCGCATCTACCTGTTCCTTCAGTGTTTTGGCCTCCTGTAGCTTTACAAGTCTTTGTGTGAGGGTGACGGTGCACGTTGTTCCTTTTACCTCGTCATAGCGTTGTTGCAATTCTCGTGCCTCTGTCTCTAGCCATTGTACATTAGGATCCTCTTGCAGACTGGTCAGGACCTCGAACAACTGTTCAAAGAGCCATGTGCAGTCTGCTACTACACTGTATACTACCACTATCGCCTCTGTGACAGCGGTTGCGCGCTGCTCCTTTACTTCCGGTGGAGTTGAAGGTTGGGCCTTTAACTGCAAATCTACAATATGTAGCTTCAGCTCTAGCTAAACATTAGCCAACTTTGTGCGAGCATCACACACCCCTGTAGAAAGCTTGTAGACTTGTTCATCTGCCTCTGCATCCTCGGGAATGGTCAATTCGAGGACCATTTGACAGGTTTCCTTCACGGCCTTAATCATGCCCTGATTTGTGCTAGTAAGTTCCACCATGGAAGTTGTTAGAGTCGGTCTAGTAGCCCTCCATCAGCGATCAAAGCTCTTTGCATTTGCATAGGTAGGTGTCTCATCAGTGTCATTTTTTGCATCCCATTAGGCATGCCATAACCCTGATGGAGGAGCCGGTGTCTTTTTCCCCCTCTTGGCATTGCTGGACCAAAGTCATTTCAGTCATTAAACTCTTTCAAGATTGTATTGTCTTGTCTTGAGGTCAAATTCCTAGGTCTAGGGTTTTGGTCAAGTTTGTCTTCAAGGTCATGTCTATGAAGGTCAATAAATGTTCAGCAAGCCAGAGGGATGATTTTAAAGGTGTTTCTTCACAAATTTCTATCTTGTACAGTTAATTTTCACCTTGGATTTAAAAACTCTGTTTTTAAAGCCAAGGCCATTTTTTAAATTTTTGTAAAAAGTGATGAAATTTCAAAAAAAATTCCAAGGACAGCATGTAACCCTGGCTCCCTTGCCAAGATCCCTCAGATGATATCCCTGCAAAAAGAATCGAGCAATAGCATTAAATGAGTCAATTTCAGGACAAAGGAAACCAAAAAAGTCAAGTTTTTAAAGTGTCAAAGGAGAAACATTATAAAGTGGGTTTGGGCATGAAATTATTTCAAATCAAAGTTATAAAAGCCCAATCTCCCTCCATTTACCCTTATTGTGCATCCAAGTCACTTGCAAGAGAGATTGGGCGAGTGATTGAGTGAAAGTTTGAGTGAATTTGGGAGCTGGACAGGTGCGCGACCCGTCAGGCCAGGCACGCGACCCGTCAAGCGCCTTCCACAGTGCATTTTTTTTTAACGGGCGTGACCCGTCAGAGGCAAGCGACCTGTTGGGTGAGGCGCATGACCCGTCAGCGCCCTCCTTTTGAAATCAACTGCAAATTCACCCAAGGAGCTATCAAATCGCCGATTTGCCTGAGGGTTTTATGCTGTTTGAAAGGTATTCCCCTTGTAATCATTTTTCCCATTCCCTTTTCTTTTCCTTGATATTCCATGTAAATTTCCCTTGCTAAATTGTAAACAAAACCTAAACCCTACCCCTCTTCCCTAAAAAATAAAAACTCAAGCCCTAACCCTACCCCTCATTATGCCCATGTAAACAAATGTATATCATGATGCATATGCAATGATTTTTGCAATGTTTTTCCCTTAAATCCCTGTTTTATATATTTATTCCCATTTTCCCTTTAGAAGTGCCCCTCCCCTAACATTCCCCTCATGTTCCTTGTCCCCTTGAAGCAACATATAAATCAACATTTTATAGGCAGAAACAACAGTACATTTTGGCCACTCTGCTCCTTAAACAATGTCAGAAACTGAAACCTATGAGCAGAGTGATGACCAGGCATCAACTTTAGAGATTGAGGTACAAAGGAGGCCTCATAAGGGTGGAAAGGGTGGTCATCACAGGAGAGAGGAGCCCACCTCTTTGACAGATTTACAGGCTTGTCCTATGGCAGTCTCATGTTTCCAGTACATGTCTTGCTATGAGTTTTGCGAGAAGATCTCTCAGATTCAGCACCACAGAGAGTTGGCTCGCCTATTTGTTTTACACTTGCATGATGGACATGTCAACCTTGCTGGGGTGGACTTTATTTTGACACCCGAGGTGATTGCACAGGCTACAGGGATACCTAATGTCGGGGAGATATGGAATAAGCGCAAGGTGTTGGACAGTGTTCAGTTTGAGCCTTTTGTTAGACCAGCATTCATGAGACAATTGACAGGTGTGTTTCCATTTAGATTTCTCAGGAGTGAGTATGCTCTCATGTTGAGGCTCATCATGCTCTATTTTACCTGTGAGGGCAGATTTTCACAAATATATTCGTACCATATCTGTATATTGGTGCACTTCACACAGGTACGGATGATGAATATCCCTGTTTTCTTCTATCAGAACATTGAGAGGATGGTGTCCATGATGCAGAGGAAGAGCCCGGCATGTGCAGTATAGGAGCCTTTACCATTATGGTTTGATTCAGCTTGTAGTATTACATCAGTTGGCTCAGCAAGGCATCTCATGGGAGGAGTTCATCTCTCGTGAACTTTTCACCTCATCACCCCTGCCACATCCTGAGGTTGTTCATGAGGAGGGAGGACCATCTCAGCAGCATGACATCCCCGTCACTAGACATGTCAGTTCCTCACCTTTGGTTACTTATCAGAGAGGCCAGAGGGCCTTATTTGCAGCAGCTCAGTGAGTACTTTCTCCACACCAGGTGGAAGGGGTCTCGCCTTCTTCATTAGCATCGCGAGTGTTATCTCCACACCAGCTGGAAGGGGCCTCGCTTCCAACAGCAGCACAGGGATCAGAGAGGGGCAAGCAGCCCATGATTGAGGAGGGATTGTCAGGTGATCCAGATATTGACATTATTGATCTTGACGCCTGTTCTCCTAGCTCAGAGCTTAAACATATCATCCGAGAGCAAAGGACCGAGAATGAGTCGCTGCACACGAAATTTCAGATGGCAAAATGGATAATTAACTATTTAGAGCAGTGCAACAAACAGTTGGAGGATGAGCACAAGCTTTATGAGCTGCAGAAGATTCGTGAAGACCGGGAATTGGCTCGTAGGAGACCCGGTGATTTGACACCCATAG
>APFE030646241.1:446137-465852 GCA_000404065.3 Pinus taeda
TATTAATATTGTTTTGCCCCTATTGTCCCCATATTGTTATTACTGTGCCCCATAGAATCCCTCTATTATTATTTGTGGCTTTATATTATTATTGTTAGGTCGGCTGGGTTATATTGTGACTCCTTAGACTCCTATATATAGAAAGGAGGTTTTATCATTTGAATCATCCAGAATTGTTCATTTGTGTAATGTAAAGGAGGTTGCCCCCTCGAAGAGGCTGAATTCTAAGGCTTTGATCTCTCTTTTCTATCTTTTTGTGAGCTGGTTTCATAACACTACTCCCAAGTCTGCTTTAGAAAAATGTTCACATCTGACCCCAGATCTAGAATAATTTGATCCATTTCATACTCTCCTAGATGCGCGGTTAGTCTCGTTTCTCATCCTGTTCTTTCCTTATGGTTACCAATCTTCCGTACCATGTGTAGTTCACCTAGAGTGTTTCCAGAACATCTATTTATAAGTTCTTGTAACCCCTTTACAACCTTGATATCAGCAGCACCTTCATGCAGGTCTCTAGAAAGGTTGTAAGCATAGAAGGGTCCATTTGCTGAACAGGTTTATCCTGGCTCCCTGAGGTAGAGGCCTCAACGAAGCTCTTCTTTGCTTCCATGAACATTTCGTGTGCATTCTCAAAATCAAATTCAGCCTCCTTCTCTGGAGCTTTGCGAATCCATGCACTGTCTTCAGGCTATTTACCCTTAGCATCACCTGTTTTAATTCCACTTTGGAGCACGATATTCACATTCAGATCCTCTTCACGAGGATCAACCCTCATCATCTACAGGTTCTGACTTGGCTGCAATGGTAGCACCCCTTTGTCGCGTATCCTTTCTATCAGTGTAGGACAGTCTTCAGTCTCATGATCAAAATGAGTGCAATATTTGCACGACGGAAGTGTTGGGTTAGTGCGTTCGCGGGCATAGTGTCTAGGTCATCCACAATTGTAGTAGATAAGTTGTCCCCGACCTCGGCCAGGTCCTCCTACACCTTGGTCTCGTCCGCACCCCTGAAGGATTGTTCGTGCCATCCCATCACTCTGGTCAGGAGGCCGCATTTTTGCCTGAACTCTTTAGGTAGGTGTTCTATCCATCATCAATTCATAACTTCATTAGTTGCGCTCATCATGCCCTACCGACTTGTAGAAGTTGCAGAACATTTGTTGCGGTGTTTGTACAAACTTCTGCAGCAAATGACAATTATCAGTTGTATGTTTCCCTGCTACCTGACATATAGTGCACCACAACGTAGGCCCCATGCTCAGTCCTACTTGGGCTTCTGGCCTCAAAGGCATCAGTCCTCCTCCTGCAATATATTTCGCAAAGACAGGGTAGTGGTCTTTGTCATGCCCCTGACCTTTACATTTTAGGCACCATATCTCTTCGCACGCCTTCGGTCGAACTATTCTGTCCTGCTTCAAACTTTGCATTTCGAGGAAAGTATTTTGCAACTATGCATGGATCTATTGAACCCCCAGATTCATATTTTACATCAATGTTTCATGCAATCTTATTGCAATCTCCATGGCCTCTGCCTGAGTCGTAATCTTCTGTTGTGACAGTGCAACCCTTAGGTGAGGCAGGAGTGAAGCCACGAACCACTCGCGATTCTGTCCATCCGTTAAGTTCATATTAGCTTCGCGTATTTTGGACTTCAATCTCTGATCCAACTCCTAAGGTGTCTCACCTGGTTTCATCGTGATTTCCTTGAACCCCATAATTGACTGCGCCTCAGATTTAGGCCTATTGAACTCTTTATTCAGCGCAGTCTAGATCTCTGCCGCCCTAGCATTTGGGTTATCGATAGAGTACTTGATGTTCCAAGTTAGCGCGCGATCTTGCAAAGCACTAACCAACATTGCCTTCTTCATGTGATCGTCTGTGACACCCTGAGCTTCCCATACAGCTTTTACGACGAACCAGAATTCGTCCGGGTCCTCATTTCCCAAGCCCTTAAACAATGGCAACTTCACTGAATTTGCCATGTTGAACTGGGGTGGAGGTGGTGGTGGTGTGGGCAAAGTCGCAGGTGATGGTGGTGAAGGTGGAGGTGGTGTGGGTGGAGGTGGTAATCGCGGGAACCCTTGTTTTATCAACCCTACTGCACTTCGCAGAGAAGCCTGCGCTACTCCCTCTTCATCACTCAAAGGATGTGAAATCAGTGGGCTATATTCAGGACCCTTTCTTCCTTCATTCCTGTAAGTATTTCCAGTTCACGTAGCTTTGAACACCAAGGTGGCTGCATAACCTATTTTTCGCACAATAACATCTTAATCCAAGTATTTAAAGACTTCAATTACTTACCTCACGGTCCTTTGAAAAAGTGCCGCTCCGCCTCGCTGTAACTGACTGAGGTATAGACCATGAATTCTGTCACAAACCCTCCTATGATATGATCGCGCCAATGATCGACAACGTAGGTGATGTTATCCTCAGAGGCTTCCAGTCTTTGTACTAACTCCAGGGTCTAGACAATAGGACCGTCAAGCCTCCACCTTCCTTAGCTATCCACTAGCTTTGCGATCCACTCGTATAACTCAAGTGGAAAGGAATAAAAAAAGATTTCATGGGTTTCTATATAAAGGTATCTGTCCAGTCACTATTCCTTTGTCAGCTGTGGATTTCTGTTCTCTTGCGCTGCGAATTCATGGATCTTCCTATCCAACCAGTCTTTTATCTCTTTCTTAGTTGGATTCTAGTGATACGACATCACACATCTCTCATGTAGATTCCGGTCCCGACAACGGAACCATTTCTTGGCTTGATGGGCCCTACCCCAGGTTCAACGTTAGTCAGCCAAACAAATCCCTACACTACTGGCCCTTTCATCATTAGCCCGTGGAGCACGGACCGAAGTATCACCTGAAGTAGTATGGGGGGATGTTGGAACCAAGTTTCTACACCCTGAGATGGTAGTGATGTCGGTTTATACCCGCTTCCCTTGCTTTCACGCAGGTCGCTAAGCCTTAGGGCTTTATCAATCTACCCTTTATTGTATAGGTTCCCAAGTTATGTCAAGTGTTTTACTTATCTTACCAATCAATTACAGTTAGCGTCACGTAAACTGATATCTTTACTTGCGCTCAACTAACATATATAATCACATACATTCGTGCATCAAATAAACATTGTAAAATAAACCCAAATCGCAATATAATCAGATGCATTAACAGAGATTAAATACAAAGTAATTGTAGAATACTTCTATTTATTGATATCTTCTAATTTAATACAAACTCTATCCAGCCTGTGCACACAACTACAGGGGTTCACGCACTCAACTGTGGACTTCTACCATAGGTAGATCTTTACAACTGACTTGACAGCTTCGCACTCCTTGACCACAAAATGCGGAGACTTTACAACTTTATTACAAAATTGTCCCAAAACATGGGCTTTTATCCCCAAAACTGCTTTTGGTGGAACCCATTCCCAACACTACTGCATCTTGTTTACAGTGTCCTAGACCTCTGCATGCTTGGACACAAGTTTTTGGCATGCCTCTTCAACCATAGTACAAAATTTAGGAGGGGTATAGGCGGAAAAATCTTCAGGTTGCTCAGTGGCATATGTAGCAAGAGTCGGTCATAGAGATTGCAATTGAGAATGCACTGTACTAACCCAGGAATCCAATCCTTCCTTTTCAAAACATAACTTCATTTGAATTGTTGAGGTGGCATTCAATTGATTTTTTGTTCTTCACAGATGACTTGAAGATCAGTGCGCTTAGTCTCTTCCTAAACCAAATGGTGCTCCAACTGAGAAACAAAGGAATGAATATATTGAACTAGCTAATGGGAAGACCAGGTACTGAGAGTGTCGACCACAACTGTTTCAGTTGGTTGGAGTCTAGATTACAGTGGTTAGCTACTAACAACTAACTTCTTTGATTGATCTTGCGGTGAAGTTTTGCATTGAATAATGACCCTTTGGTTCTGTTTAATTCAAAAAAAAGGGGTTGGAATAAAAGTGATGGGATCATGCTACTAGGATACAAGGGAAATTACTTGAAGACATTATTCAGGATTCTTCATGAAGTCGGAAACTTGTTTTGCTGAAATGGGTGGAGGATGGCAGATGAGATAGATTGACAACATAAAAGGGAACAATAAACGATGGGGAAGGAATGGTTATAGGCATATGAGTGGAAACGAAAAGGGAAGAGTCAGTTTCCATCTCTGCAGGGTCATTAAGAGTGATAGGTGAATTGGGGTAGTTAGATAAAGTAGTGGTAGATGAATGAGGCATCCCTTCAGATGCTGTATGTGGGGATGGAGGCAATTCTGCTTGAATAAGCACTACAAAATCCTTGATTGTATGTTTGGCGTCAAGGTTGATGAAAGTGGAGGTAGAGGGAGTGCTATGGACTTGACAAGGTGACAAGGGAGTAAAACCAATAGCAGGTGGAATGGTAGACACAATAACGGGTGGTGAAATGGACACAGGGGTAAGCTAATGTACCTAGAGTGTTTGTTGCACATATGAATCAACCTCAGACTAGGTGGCATAAGCGGAGCTGATGCACTCCTTAGCTTTCTTCAAATGGGGTTGGAGATCCTCAAGTACATCTTGAGAATGCTTGCGAGAAGTTGAAGGGGGTTCTTCAGCAGGCTTCATTGCATTGAAATTATAGAAAATTTGGCCATATTGCTTCCATGGAATAACCCCAAGCCAACTACTAACTTCAGTGTGGAAATCATTTTTGCTGATATAAAACGAAAATGGATGCATAGAGAAAATATCAGAGGAAACATGCATTGGACGAAGATACTAGGAACTGTGAGAGATACCAAACTAAATTAAATGAAAGTATTGGTCCAATAGAGGAAGCGAAACCTGTGAAATAGAATTCGACATAGCAACCATCTTTTTGTACTAGTGACCAAATGTGAGGTGGTTAAATCATTTGTTTATAGTGTCTTCGGGGCTACGCCATGGTGCATACATATAAGCATGGGGCTCCTCTTTGATAATTGTAGCAAGGTCACAACCGTATGGAGGACACCATTTGGACATGGCAAGTGGAATAAGTAGGTATCAAAAAAAAAAATAAGTGGACCAAGCATAGACATCATTAGCAGCCTCAAATAATTCTTGAATAAGATAGCTGGACTAGTTGATTTGATCACCGTGAACACAAGCTTCAACAACAAAAATGGAATCCAACATACATTCCCCTTTGTTTTAGTCACACGTGAGATTGGTGGCAATGATTGTAGCAACAACGTGGACCGACGTGTTGTTAATCATATCTAGAATCTCCCTCCGAACTTTCCGAGTAGTACCATACTTCTTGTATAGGTTGTTCTCATTTGTTTTCTTCCGATGCTTAGCTATTTTTGGAAATGTTGACTTAACATCATCACCATAGGTAGATAGTCCAGTGATGTTGTGAATTTCATGTGCCTAGATGGGTATTCATGGTCCAACCAAAGAGAAACCTCATGAATTAGATTGGCCAAAAAATTTGTACAATGCATTACCTCACCAATGGTGCCAAACACAGGTAAGTCCCATAAAAGGAGAAGGGTGAACTGCTTCAATTGAGAGAAAACAGTTCTAACTTTCATGGGGGAACAAGGATTGGGACGGGTATTAGGATCCATAAAAAATATCAGTTTGGAGCATAGGGAACAAGGTGGAATCAGACAAGTCTCTATCCATAAGATGAGATTTATCGTACTTTCCCAACAAATCATCTTGAGAGTAGATATGAGAATTGATGGGGCACAAAAAGAGAGTGGGTTTAATTGAGTGAACCATATTCATAGGGTGATGAATGTATAGGAATCAGATAGGAGGATGAGCAGATAGAGAAGGTTCAAGGGTGGGTGATAGTGTAGCTAGAGCAGAAACTGAGAATGCATGATAGGAAAAGATGAGGATGAAGAAAAGAAGCGGGAAGATACAGGGAAATTGGATTAGACTTAGCCATTAGATGAGGGAAATGCGACTTAAATTTTGAATTAATGGAAAGTGAGCTGGACATGTATCGAGGGATGTGGTGGCGTAACAAAAAATCTAAGGGAAGAATAAAATATTTCTGGGAATTGAGATATAGACTCATTAACTAAATCTAGTATGATTGTGAAAAATAATAGATAGGAAAAGTAATAATGAATTTAACGAGACAAGATATGAAAAAATCTCCTCGACCACAATTGGTGGTGCCATTTCGCGGCTAAAAAATGGAAGACTCTTGCGGAAAATAAAAAACCTACAAACTACCAGACATGAAAAATACTACTATGGACACGACTATTCTAACTCCTACCTAAGACTCTCACAAGGAGAGACCACGTTAATTAGAAGTGGAACCAAAAAAGTAGGGCTTTATGCGAGCACCATTCACCCATCCAAAAATCAGAGTACCATCGAGCTAAGCAAGCTTAAAAACCCGAGAATATTTAATATTTTCAACATAGAAAGGACCAATTCAATGCATTTGGAGCTTACCAAGATGTTTGTGGTACTTGTTTTCGTAGAGTAAGACTTGGTCACCTATAGAGAAGGAGTTCTTCTTGATGTGATGATTATACCAAGCCTTCTGGTGCTCCTTTTCAACTTTTTGATGGAAATATGTAAGGAATTAGGATTCGTCCAGTTGCGACAACTCATTTACTCGATTAGGAAGAGACTCATCCTCTGACATTCTAGTTGCATGAAAAACTGAAGAGATTTAGAACAATAAAATCTATAGGAACAACAACTTCCCTGCCATAAACTAGTTCGAATGGGGTATACCTATTCAGTCTCTTGACAGTACTATTGTAGGCCCATAAGGTAGCAGGAACCTGTTCACCCCAATCATCTCGATTTGTGAAACATACCTTAGTGAGTCCCTTCTATAGTATTTTGTTAAATGATTAAAAAATTCCATTGGATTTTAGATGATACAGAGTGCTATTATGATGATGTATCATGAAATTATGCAACACAACCTAAATTATTTCATTAATAAAGTGAGAACCATGATCACTCTAACCAAACCTGGTAATTATGTTCTCCAAGATAAATCTAGTAGTCGTATCCACAGTATAGTTTTTAACTGGAGCAAATTTCGCCCAATGGGTAAGATAGTACATTGCTGTAATAATATATCAGGCATGAGAATGAAGAGACAAAGGATTAATAGGTCCAATAGAATAAAAAACCCACTTTTCAAATGTAGCAAGTGCCTGTACCAGATTTAGGGGAATTTCTTGATGACGCAATGGTCAACCAATTCGTTGACAAACATCATAGGTTTTGGAATACTCCTTGGCATCCTTGAAAAGAGTTGGCCACCAAAGACCATCTTGTAAGACCTTTCGAGTAATAACTTTACCCCCAATGTGTCCCCTATGGATTCCAGTATGAGATTCCCACAATATTCCTTCCCATTCATGATCAAGGATGCAACGATGTAGAATATGATCAAGCCCCATCTTATATACTTATCCTGTAATCAATTGATAGTTTGTTCCTTGAACAACTAAATGCTTCTTCTACACTGTAGTATAATCAAATGGGCACTCACTTGTAGCAAGAAAGGTAGAAATCTCTTCTAAATAGTCAGGAACAACTTCAATGTGGAACAAATGAGAATTTGGAAACTCATCATCGATTGACCCTCCTAACTCTCCTCACTCCAATCTGGATAGATGATCTAGCCCCACATTTGAACTTCCTGGCTTGACAATTACTTAGAATGTCAACTCTTAAAACAACAAAAACCACCAAAAAGTTATTCCTTCAAGCATAGGATTATTAAATAAGTAATTCAATACTGAGTGGTCTGTAAAAAACTTGAATGGACCTCCTAACAAGTAATGTTAGAACTTCTGGAGAGAGTATACCATCACTAAGGCTTCTCATTTTGTTTCTCTGCATTAGAAATTTTTCTACTTTCAAAATAAATAGGGTGGTCTAAATTTCCTTCACCAAGTTGCATCAAGATAATGCCCAAAGCTATCCTAGAGGCATCAACATGGAGATGGAATTTGTTATTCTAGTAAGGATAGACTAAAATCGGTGCACTTGCAAGATTCTCTTTTAATGTATCAAATGTGACATTACAATCCGTAGACCAAACAAAACACTCTGATTTATTAAGGAGCTTCTCAAGGGAGCTATAATGGAAGCATAATTCTGAATAAATCTTTGAAGTAACTAGTATGACCCAGAGAAGAATGCAACTAATGAATTGACGTGGGCGACGACATATTTAATATCACCGGAAACTTTAGCAGGACCCACACAAACCCCCTCCTTACAAATAATATGCCCCAATAGGGTTCCAAAAGGGACAACAAAAATTCATTTCTTCAAGTTCAAGGATATCTGAAGTTTCCTTCACCTGTCAAACATAACCCTTAACAAACTTGGGTGATTCTTGAGCAAGTTGTAAATAGTCCAATAATCCATGTAAACTTCTAGGAATTTGTGTATATACTCACATAAAGTAGCAATGACAATGAGAAAGAAAACAACTGGAGCATTCTTAAACCTGAAAGGCATAACACTATACACATAAGACCCCAATTCAGTGGTGAATATAGTATTCTTCTTGTATTCTTTAGCAATACATACTTGATGATAACCCAAGAACCCATAAGTAAAGGAATATGCTTCATTTCTCCCAACATCATTCAAGACTTCATCGCTCAAAGGGGTGAGAAATGGATCATGTACACATGCTTTATTGAAACTTCGATAATCAACACATACCCAAATTTCATTTGAATCCGTCTTATCCTGAATGACAATGAGGCTTATCCATTCGACTTCATCAACAAGGAATATGAGACCAGAGGATAACATCTTATCAATCTCCTTCTTGACCTTTTCCTTGACTCGTGGATTCAATATGTAGGGCCGATTCTTAACATGCTTCACATCTAGCTTTAGTGAAATTCTCATTTCTCCTAGATCACCTTTAATTCCCTTCAACTATGACACAAAAAAGGGGAAGAGATATTCATATTATTTGAGCAGGCTGAAGATTTTCTGCGCGGTCTGATCATCCCAGCAGTCCCCAGTAGAGGGTAGTTTTGGTTTCTCTTTGGTCCCAATATTCATTTTATTCAATTTAAGTGGTTGTAAGTGTGTTACACATTATTTTGTCACCAACCCCACATCCCTTGATGCTAGATAAAGTTAGTCTCTGAGTGACATCTACTCTTTTTCATATACCAAAATATTTGTCTAAATCTTCCATATTACTCAAGAAGATTGCCTAAGCTCATTAATCTTGAAGTTGACCCCTTTTTACCCATGTTTCGAAATCGTCTTAGGTCATGAGTGTCTTGCCCGCAACGATAGCCCAAAATGAACTAAAGCCTCGTGACGTCGTCTTTGAGTCTCAGTGTTTGACCCGCGACTGTCTCTGAGTCTCAATGTTTGACCTGCGACGACACAGATATGGTGAATTAGTTCAAACAAAACGCTTCTGGGTGGTTCTGGAGCTAGTTGTTGGGTCAAAGAAGTTTGCCTCTCCTCATTTGAGATGGTGGTTCCGCCTTTTGAGTAACCTCCCTTAAAGATAAGCTTCCTCTCCCCTCATTTATGGAGGATCCTCCTCTTATAAAAGCATCTTCCATGACTATGATCAACTAGTTAGTGCTTAGTTTTTGGAGTGCTAGTTCTTAGTTTGGATTGCTGGTAGTCTAGCAATAGCTTGTGAGGTATGAGAATAGCCTTTCATGTTGTGGATTGAAAGTGTAAAATGGTTTTGTAAGAAGGAAGCCTTGTTGTGATTGCCTTAGTTTCATACTTGAGCTTTTGGGTGAGATAGACAGTCATCAGTCTTTCTGGGAGACCTTTGAGAGTGAATGCTTATGGAGACATACTGATCGGACCCTTCAAGGAAGCTTACAATGTCAAGGCGTGGTTGTAAGCTTTACTCTTGTTCATATTAATACAATCAATGGTTATTTCCTATATCATGTATGAAATGTATGTTGATAGCTTAACCGGAAGCTATCGAGATGAGAAAACATTTCATGATGCCAGGAATCTGCTATTAACTCTGGGGCAGCCTATCATGAGGAGGTGAGATGGTGTGGTTCATACATGTCTGTCTATAAAAGGACTTTGATCCCGAGATCTAAAGATATTTACTCTATAAGGAACAATCTCGCGTGCTCTCTTTCGCTCGTTTTTGAGGGTTGATGGGTGGGACCCTTACTTTTGGTCTTTGACTTTTTTTATTCCTCGGATGGGGGTATGCATTTTGTTCCTTGACTCTATAAGTAGATATTTCGCTGTTGTGCTCTATTATGTGTTTTGTCTTTTTCATGATGTAGGTAAGTTCCCTCTGCAAACAGAGACAACCCGTCTAGCCCTAGAGTGGGTCTAGTCACAACAAGACAAAGAAAATAGCTAATTCCTTAAATAGTTTTCGTTGAAGAGGCCTACCTTAAACTGGTGTTTGATGAAGTCTTCGTCACGTTGTTTCAGCTATCGCTTTCTTCTCCTTAATGAATGATGCACCTGAAACAACCTATGAAAACAAAAAAACACATAATAGAGCACAACAACAAACTATCTACTTGTAGAGTCAAGGAACCATAAGCTATCAACATACATTTCGTACATGATATAGGAAAAATCATTGATTGTATTAATGTAAACAATAGTAAAGCTTACAACCACACCTTGACACCGCAAGCTTCCTTGAAGGGTCTGATCAGTATGTCTCCATAAGCATTCACTCTCAAAGGTCTCCCAAAAATACTGATGACTCTCTCTCTCACCCAAAAGCACAAGTGTGAAACTAAGGAAGTCACAACAAAGCTTTCTTCTTACAAAACCATTTTACACTCTCGATCCACAACATGAAAGGCAATCCAAGCTGTAAGCTATCACTCCAACAAGCTAAGAACTAGCACACCAAAACCTCAACTAGCACTCTAAGAACTCTCAACTAGCTAATCATAGTCATGGAGGATGCTTTTATAAGAGGAGGAGACTCCACAAATGAGGGGACATGAAGCTTATCTTCAAGGGAGGTTACTCAAAAGGTGGAACCACCATCTCAAATGGGGAGAGGTGAACTTCCTTGACCCAACAACTAGCTCGAAAACCACCCAGAAGCATTCTGTTTGAACTAATTCGCCATATTTGGGTCGTCGTAGGTCAAACACTAGGACTCAGAGATGACGTCGCAAGGCATTAGTGCATTCTGGCCTATCATCGCAGGCAGGATATCGATGACCTACAATGATCCCTAAAATCCATCCATCACTGAGAATAGATGTACTCTTGCGATGGTGTCCCGAGGTTCTTGTTCACTTTGAGCCATCATCGCAAGCAGGATATTGATGTCCTGAGATGATTTTGAAACATGGGTAAAAAGGGGTCAACTTCAGGATTAATGAGCTTAGGTAATCTTCTTGAGTAATATGGAAGATTTGGACACATATTTTGGTATATGACAAAGAGCAGATGTCACTTAGAGACCAACTTTATCCAGTATCAGGGGATGTGGGGTCATGACAAAATACTGTGTAACAAAGTACGTGGCATCATAAACAACATCATCCTTATTTTTTTCGTTCCCCTTCAGTCTATTTGAAAGGTAGGTGCCTTAAATCCTCTAAATCATCGTCCGAATCTTTGTTAATCTTACCAAAAACAACAGCTTCATGAAAACACTAAATCATAGTGGTGCACAAAGTCTCCATACCTGCTGCATTTTGCTAGCGCATTATATCCCAAAAACAAGACACCTATAATAGATTTAAGAACCTGTGTCATATTCTCATCGGTAGCAGAAAAACAAAAATATTTACAAAACTGACTATCAGCACATCCCAATCTATTGTCTAGTGTTTTAACTCCTCCTGCAAATACTAAGTTTGTGGAATATTTCCCAAAGTATGAAAAAATAGATGAGGCCAAATTCCAACTGCTATACCATCAACCCTCCATACCGAAGAATAATGCACAATATGGTATTGTGGTGAAGTATGACTATTATAGATATGAATATTTCTCAAAATATCATTCGACAAAGAAAATCGATATAAAAAAACAACCTTAATAGTGCTCCAATGTTGCAGCTGATCCCAATGTGCCGCCCACCACCTTGCAGGAGTAAATTGAAAAGAAACACTAATTACAGGGATCTTCTAACATTCTTCTATGAAAGAATCAATTTCTTTAATAAAATTTACAACATAATCAATACCATTAAAAGTAAGATACTCGTGTACCTCAGTACCAATCCAATGAATACAATGAACAATAGCACAATGTTGGGAGTGGAGTTCATTAGCACCCTATTGCCAGTCTTCGATCATAACTTCAGAGCCAAATTTAGTACTTTAGATACTCCAAATAACAGAACCAACCGTTGTTGGATTAATGTAATCTTATCGCTTTCCAACAGTCAATTGATACAACTGGTCCAATAAATTATAGGATTCAACATCATCCACAGGTTCAGTAAACCTCAAACCTTGATATGGATCAAGAGGATGTATAATGCGCATACCATCCACTTCAAAATTCATAGTCTCCTGCTTTAAATTGATGACTGCATAATTCTCGAAAGCCCAATCAATGCCCAATAAATCTAGATATGGTCTTTGTCCCTAATAATATCAATAACCTCAAAATATGCATAAGTTTTAACACCAACTATATCAACCTCAACGTCGTCGAGGCTACCAATAGGGAGAGTACAATACTGATTTTCCATCTACAACTTAATAGGGAAATAAACCAACTTGGGTTTTCCAAGAGCTTCCCAAGTCTTTCTTGGCAAAATATTAACATTTGATCCCAAATCCAGCATGGATTCCTTGATTTAAAACCCTGCAATATGAGCATCTTCCCGAAGGTTCCTTCCAATTCTCTTCTTATTCCTTCACACCCGTCTGGAATTCCTCTCAGGAAGGTTTTCATAAATCGGTTCCTCAGAGAACACATCATCCTTAACAATGGTCTTCAATCTCTTCCATAACTAGCGAGTGAGCTGCTTATCATTCATGATATGTAAGAATAACTTAAACCAGTCCATGACAAGTTGGGAAGATTATGCAAAATGTTTCTCCTCACCTACCTTTACTTGCTTCTACAACTCACAGTGAGGTCCCTATGAGGACATTAACTGACAAAAAATTTTAGTGGCATCCTTATAATACTCCTTTTGTTGGTTTGGATCATATGACTTCTTTGGAGATGCAGGATTTATAATAGTTTCCTGATTAGGGGCTCCAATATCAGTTCTTGTCTTCTTTCCTCCTCTTGTAACAACATTGATATTAGGATACGTTGAAGGAATAGGATCCTGGGGCTGTTTGTAGACTAAATTAGCTCCCTTTGCCTGATTTTTCTCTTCCTACCGAGAAATAAGTTCAAGGTAGTATTTTGTTGCATGTGTATTTACTTGATAGTATGAACACCATGGTCTTCACAGAAAAGGACACTCTCTCGCCACATGGCCTTCTTGATCACAATTATAGCATCTAATCATATCTCTTCCACTTGTCATTTTCCCCCTCGAAGATCCTCTTCCTTGCCCTCGAGGAGTCTCATTAAAACGAAAAGAAGAATGATCAAGACAATTTACTAAGGCATCCAGGGACCGACATTGATCCATATGATGATTAGATGATCCAAAAAAATTACAAAAAAGGTTATTCAGAACATTTGAATATTTATGTAAAATAGGACATAGCAAGGTTGATGCCGAAAGTTTTGACATATTTCACAGTAATCATTTGTAGATGTACCTAGAGGATTGGGAAACGAATTGAATTGAGTATGACGCTGATGGGGAGGTGTGGAAAATATTTGTGCAACTCCCAGAGGTTGAGGCGGTTGAGGTCCCATGGGCATACTACACGGTCCTAGTGCTCTAAGTCACGGGCTTTTTGTAGCATGGCGTCCGTTGACCTGATAGTGGGCACACCAAACATGAGGTCTAGTTGGACATGTAGGTGCTAGATATTTTAGTCTTTCTATCAATGTAGCAATTTGATTTTTGAGGCCCATAATAACAATATCTATCGAAGGTCCCCCAACTCTGTGATCTTGTGGATAATCATCCATTGCCTCTATTTTCATTTCTTGCTCTAGGGAATCTTGCAGCGTGCTAACTTTCTGTTGAGATAACGAAATCCAGGTCATTGGTAAAAGAGCCTTGATAAAACACTCTCTAGTGATTGGGGTCAATAGGGTAAGATAATTTACTAATAAAATCCTTGAATCATTGCATGCATTTCCAAGCTGATTCCCCCTCCCTTTGGAGAAGTTCCAACAACTCTGCCAATCCTTGTTGATTTGTGCTGTAACTTAAACTCCCGAATAAAATGCTGCTTAACTTGGTCAATAGCAGCATTGGGGTTAACATCAATCCACTTTATGAACCACCTAAAATTGCTATCTTGCAATGTGGTCTGAGACACAATGAGCTTCGTACCGTCAGGGGTCTAACAAGCTCTCCAAACAGATTCACACGAATGGCAATGTTGCTCAACATATTCTCCCCCCTTTCCTCAAAACTCGGGGTATATTGTAAGTGATCCAACTGTGACTGCATCCATGGTTGGTTGAGTTTTAGAAATAAGTATGAACCCTCGTGAACCTGATTGAGAATAACTAACTGAACTTGATTGACTAACATCCCTAGAACTACTTTTACCTTGAAGTGATGACTGAACTTTAATAAACTTGCATACCTTTGAAAAGAGAAAAACTGGACTTTGATATAGCACCAAGGGAAGGTCAAGGGAAGGAGGAATAGTTGTACTACTATGCTATAGGGTTCTGTGTTCTGGGGTTGACTCATATTCAAAGAAAATTTGCCTCATTATGAAATGTAAATCATCATCCATAGGCATATCATCATCCGGTGTCCTGGTCAGTCAGACATCTGGCTCAGGTGTCTGAAATAATTCTACATCCTCATGCATAAGAGTAGACACTCCTAATCCCTTCACTCCACTTCTGCTTCTTCTCCCACTAGCTCCTCCCTTCATGCCAGAAAAATAACTCTCTCCCTCAATTCCTTTCCATAACTCTGGAGTCTCCATTTTCTTCTTGTGCTCTACCGAAATCCTCACAGCTTCTCCTATGCACTGTAGTTCCCTTCATCTAGATTTAAGTTCCCACAACTTATTCTCACACCACTCTTCAACGATTCTCTCCATCTGCAATGCCCTAAAATCCCTTTCCTTTCACAACTCTTCTTGATTCATTATAGGAATTCCTTTATCCTCCCGCAGCGACACGACCTTCGTTTCCCCTATTCCATTCCCCTAATACAAGTAACTTAAGTTTCCATTTTATTTGGTTAAAAATTCTAATAGGTTTTCTTCGAATTTCTTTCAACATCCGCCCTCATATTCCAAATTTGATTATAGCCTTTGCGCAGGAAAATGACTAATGCTTTTCAGCTGCAAACTCAATAATATATTCTTCAAGTGTCGTGTTAACCCATAAATCAATGGATCCTGTCAATTTTGTATCTAACCAATGAAGATCGACTGGATCGGTTGTTTTCCAATTCCTACGCAACCTCGACTCTATGAGAATAATTGATTTATGGTGATATCGATTCATTTAGTTTTATAAATTCTCAAGAAACTCCCACCAAAAGATATCATACTGGTCCCAAGAAGGTTCAACATATAACATTTCTTCTTTGATCCAGTTCATATTCTTCTGCGTCACTTGTGACTATTGCAAAATAAATCAGTTGACCTTTTCATGCCACCATGTTTAGATATTCCAACGAATATACCAGGGTCGCATGATCTAAACCCCCCTTCATGAAATTCAGTGTCCCAACAACAAAATTATTTGTTGGAAGGATATTAGGTCCCTATAATACTAGTGATTACCCCATTACTATTGTCATTGTAGTCCTTATTGTTATTGTTGTGCCCCTATTGTCCCCATATTGTTATTATTGTGCCCCATAGAAGCCCACTATTTTTATTGTTGTTCCCTTATATTATTATTGTTATGTCGGCCTTGATTATATTGTGACCCCTTAGACTTCTATATATAGAAAGGAGGTTTTTTCATTTGTATCATCAAATAATTGTTCATTTGTGGAATTTAAATGAGGTTAACCCCTCGAAGAGGCTGATTTTGAAGTCTTTGATCTATCTTTTCTTCTATTTTGTGAGTTGGTTGCATAAGAATTGGTACCAGAGCTTTGGATTCTAGGGCTTCGTTGCTTCAAACAGGTCATCATGGAAGTTTCTCTATAATTTTTTTTTTCTACGATGTTTCAGAAGCTAAAATTAAATCCCATTTGAGAATAAATGTTGATGAACCTTGGGTACGAATTTAAGATCTTGTATCACTATATTTTCAGATATATGATCCAAGGAATGTAGGGCTTTTGCAGGCTCCCAAATTATATCTCAAATAGGTGACCTGGGGAAAATTAACATAACTTTCTCTCTAAGCATCAAATTGAAATTTAGTAACACGTTACAGAAAGAGGATGGCTTGTAGTTTTCTATGTATCGGTTCCACGACCTAAGGTCAAAATAATGACACGTGGAACTTCATACAAGTTCGCTCTACTGAACTAGTCTATAATCAGATCATCGTGGGATATTTGGCATAACTCTTCCTTGGAGAATCCAATATTTATCAGAATTGTGGGGTTGGAAAGAAGACTCCAAGGGCTACCGCAGGACGAAATGTTAGACCTTGGAGATCCGAAATTACAAAGATTCAACAGATTCAATATCGAGCTTCTACAAAGTGAAAAAAGGTGTGTAGTTTTTTTTTTTTAAATTTTGCATAAGTCTGGTTTGAAAACTTATTTTGAAGGAATTCAAAGGGAATAGTGAAGCATAATTATCATTAATTGGTGCCCCAAAGAAATAAAATGGAAACACCTAGTAAAACCTGAAAGCTCTAGCATGACTCATGAAGAAGAGGAAGAAATGCAACATGATATATCAAAATTACGAGACCAAATGCAAAAAAATTCACTCTCACAAAAAGTAAGAGAAGCTAAGATGGATGGCGTGGAAGCTAAGATGGATGGTTTAAAGAAAGACATGGAAGTTAATATCGATGGTATAAAGAAAGATGTGGAAGCTAAGATGGATGGTTTAAATAAAGACGTGGAAGCTAAGATGGATGGTTTAGAAGTAAATATTGAAGATTTGAAGAAAGACATGGAAGGTTTGAAAGGAGGTTCGGAAAAGTTTCTACAAGAAATTCTTCCTAATGGCGAAAAGGTAGTAGAGGAAACTCATAATGAGAATAAAAGAAATGTTAATCATGATTTCATAGACTCTAACATTGGATTGAAGGGCTACCATGTTCCAAAGATCGATATGAGGAAGTTTGATGGCAAGGATCCCGTAACATAGATATTACAAATGGAGCAATATTTCGATCTCCATAATGTGCAAAACAAACAAAAGGTATGCATTGCAACTTTATATTTGGAACCAAATCAATTTGTATGGTATCGATGACTTTTCTCTCATAAAAAAATTGTCACTTTGGAAATTTTTACAGAAGAAATGATAGCACATTATGAGGATACAAAAAGAAACACCTTTTTTAGCCAATGGATAAATATCAAACAAAAGGGTTCAATGATGGAGGACATTGAGGACTTCCAAAATTGAATATAAGGGTAAAAGATATTCTAGAGGAGCATAGATTTGATGTGTTCATAGGGAATTTAAAGGATAACATCCAACATGAGGTATGCATTTGGGAACCTGATTCATTGGAGAAGGCATTCAGGTTGGCAAGAAAAATGGAAAGCAAAATTATTCCAACAAGTAAGACTACTACTCACAACTATAAATATGGAAGTGTTGTTGCTCCTAGCCTTCCACAACCTACAAGGTTGGCACCACAACAATTGGAAGAAAAAAGAGAAAAAGGGCTTTGTTACAGTTGTGATAGTAAATACACTAAAGGTCATAAGTGCGCTGAGAAGAAATTATTTTACATAGATTGTGAAGAGGAGGAAGAAAAGGAACAAAAAAAATCAAAAGAAGAGGATATACAATGGGAAAAAACCCTAGAGGAAGAAGAAATGAATCCAACCATATCTTGTAATGCATTGGCCAGAATTACCACTCCTCAAACTATCAATATAGAAGGACATATCAAGAAGAAAAAGGTAATAGTGTTGATTGATTTGGGAAGTACCCATAATTTTTTTCATTGTAAGATAGCCAAGGAATTAAATTTCTTCCTATATCCAGCACCAGAGTGTCAAGTGATGATTGCAAGTGGAGGAATCATCAATTTCTCTAGAAAGTACCATAATATCAAGCTATCCATGGGAGAATATGTATTGAATAACCCAATTCTTTCCATTCCAATGGGTGGTTATGATGTTGTACTAGGAGTCCAATGGCTACAATATTTGGGTACGATAGCTTTTAATTTTCAAGATTTTTTCGTGCAATTTTTTGGAAGGAAAGGAAATTGAATTAAGGGGTATCGCAGTGAAACCGAGAAAAATAATCAGCTCTAACATAATGACAAATATCCTAAAGAAAGAACAACGGGGCGTAATGGCACAATTATGTTCGCTAGAGTTTTCCACATCGAAATCACATATTTCTCTAGATATCCAAAAGTAATTGGAAAATCATTCCAAGGTATTTGAGACTCCCGAATTCCTCCCACCTATTCGTGATCATGATCATGATCATGCTATTCATTTGATTCTAGGATGTGTTCCTCCAAACATCAGGCCTTGTAGATATCCCTATGCCGAAAGGAGTGAAATTGAATGTTTTGGTTGCCGAAATGCTAGAGGCTGGTATAATCCATCCTAGTCAAAGTTCTTTCCCTACTCCAATAGTATTGATGCACAAGAAGGATGGATCATGGTGCATGTTTCGGGATTATAGGGAGCTCAACAAGTTCACTATTAAAGATAAATTTCCCATTCCTGTCATTGATGATTTATTGGATGAATTGCATGGATCAATTTACTTCACCAAGTTGGATCTTTGTTTAGGATATCATCAAATCAGAATGAAGACTGAAGACATTCGGGAAACAACATTTATAACTCATGAGGGCCATTATGATTTTTTGGTCATGCCTTTTGACCTTACCAATGCACCTTCTACATTTTAAGGTTTAATGAATTCCATTTTCAAATTATTCCTTAGAAAATTTGTGTTAGTATTTTTCGATGATATACTAATCTACAACAAGTCTTGGAAGGATCATGTTCAACATGTTGATGAGATGCTCAAACTATTGGAGGAGAAACAATTATATGGAAAAATCTCCAAATGTTTCTTTGGAGTACAAGAGGTGGAATATTATGGGTCGTATTGTATCTCATGAAGGTGTTAAGGTATACCCTAGCAAAATTAAATCCATTAAGGAATGGAAAATCCCCACATCCATAAAGCATCTGCGAGGATTTCTCGGTTTGACAGGGTATTATCGCAAGTTTGTTAAGAATTATGGGAGAATAGCAACACCTCTAACAACATTATTAAAGAAAGATGCATTTTCATGGACTCTAGAAGCAACAAAGGCCTTTGAACATCTTAAAGAGGAAATGTGTCAAGCACTGGTCTTAGTTGCGTCGGACTTCAAAAAATCCTTTATTGTGGAATGTGATGCCTCAAGAAATGGAATTGGTGTTGTTTTAATGCAAGAAGAAAGACCCATTTCTTTCGAAAGTCGTCCAATCAAAGGCAAGTATTTACACAAAGCTATTTATGAGAAGGAAATGTTGGCAATACTACATGCACTTAAGAAATG